>JAZHYW010045387.1:0-20352 GCA_037355805.1 Ixodes ricinus | reverse complement strand
AGTGATGTGGGAGACTAGAAAGTTCATGGCAATATCCCTCGCAATCCATGTATTCATCCACTTTGTCCCGAATGGCTTGGGGCATCACATGTAGGTGTACAGGTAAGAGTAGTACTGAAACGTGCAAAGGAGAGGCAACCCGCTCAATCCCGTGAGCCATGACAGATCATAGCGGCCGTGAGCCATTTCTGTTGTAGTATTAGTGCATAGGCACTATTGAGCGAGGCTTGGAGGCAGATGGCGAGGAATGTGCACTATAACTGCTTTTTTGCCTGTTCTATGTCCGGTCAGAGCATTGGCACATGAATGCAGGACAAACCAGAACTTGAGAGCTTTTGTACATCTCAAACTCATGATCGTCGTTATTGTGTAGAGGCGAGAAGGCCAAGTCACACCATGGAGTGAGAAAGAGAGACGTAACCAGATATGAATGGAACCAGGATGTGTGATCAACAATGTACTAACTCGCTCTGCAAGTACAAAAAGAAGTGTACCTCATGCTCAATTTGGATTTATTTAATTTAGAATCAGATTAGTTTGATTTGAGGTCACTACAGCTTAACCATGATGATGTTCACTACCTTTATGCGATTTTAACTGAACAGATTGATTTGATCCGGAAATCGTCCAATCACTGAGTACTATGTGCAAGAAAACTATACTGTAAACGCAAGGTATATCTTATAACCAACAACTCATTATTAATGTAGTTCCCATTGTATTCAAACAAGAAACAGCTTTATTTTTAGTTAGCTAAAAAGCTTTTTCTTTGCTTTTTCTTTTCGCATTCCGACTTGACTGCAGTAACGACATTACTTTTCTAGATTTTGTTCTTTATTTTGCATTTTTTATTTTCTTGCATTAGGAACATTATGTAAGTTGAACGAAGAGGAAGGTAGATATGAAGCTTCAGCGATTCCAATTTGCTCGCCAAGCGCTTCTCTTTGCTTGTGCTCAGCCTTCTACAAATTTTTCTTGAGTTGATGATTTTTGTTTGTTTTAAATACAAAACGAATGCACATAGAAAGCATAAAATGATAGACAAGCGGTAAATAAAGAAAGTATTTTAGGGATTACTTATGTGGAAAAGCCTTGATTTAAATCATCATAGTAAAAATGGCCCCAATTAAATCACTAGATTTTAAATTATACTAAATTTTGTTTTCCACCCTGACTGTGGTGACATAAGTGCACTGTTGTGTGATCACAACACTCCACTAGTCAAATGTGTGATTGTTTCAGAAAGGAACCACACTATATAGATAGAGATTTTTTTCTCGGAAACGTCTCTGCTACAATTATCAGATGGTCCTGGATTTATGTGAACAAGGTAGTAATGTTTATTTATTTAACAATACTGCCGGCTGCCACATGGGTGGCCAAGGTTGATTTTACTTGTACAGACTACTGTTCATGACTGCAAAGTAAACAATACAATTATGCAAAACAAATAAACACATATGTCATGCAGAGTCCTCGCAACATACCGAAACATTCTAACCATAGAAGCCTCTGGTGCATGACTTAAGAGGGCATAGTACCTCCAAGCGCCATAGAGAATACATGTAGATTTTTGACGTTTTCAAAAAATTACTACATGAGAACTGCTCTTTGTATTTGCTTGAAACTTTTACGATAAAGAGATTAATACTTAATTGAGTCATTGGCGCAGATTATATCTCTCAGTATTTAGTAGAAATATTTTATTTTAAATCGTGAAATCGACTCAAAACGGCAGTTTTGACACTTTTGGGTTTAACAACGTTTTACATAATCTACAAATTTTTAGAAAACAGATGTGTTTGCGCAAGTGCCTCTAAAATTTATTACGGAATCGATTGGTATAAAAATAATAAGTGTAGGTTAATCCGTTTCGGAACTACAGCGATATTTCCGAAAGCAAGTTTTTGGTCTCAAGTTTCAACTATTTTTATGTGTTTTGCATTTTGTTCTCCTCCCGCTAGATGGCGGTCTCTGTCCGCAAGGACGAGAGATCAAGTAGTTCCTCTGTGTGGCTTGGTGCACGCATTTGTCTTGTATTCATACGCGATCTTCTTTCGCGCGGGCGAGAGCGAGAGCGGATGACGGTGACGGGCAGTTCAACGCAGCTGCGCTTCGCGTTTGGTGCGTTCGAATTTGTGTCGCTCGGAAGTGTTGCGTTCGCCTCTGGCGTCATGGGTCGCAAGCAAGCACCCTATGGCAAGCGAAAGCTTCTAAAGTCCCAAATTGAGAATACTCGGAAGCGACCGTCTGTGGAAGCTTCGCACGTTGAGGTTTCTGGTGAAATCGAGCCATCGTGTTCCAACCCGGATGGTTTTGTTTGCGAGATTACCGAAGGTGGTCCTCAAGCCGCGACCGTGCGAGGCTCGCTGTCAACGCTCCTCGGCAAAGGGGACCCGGTATGTCCCGTGGCGGCGGTGGTCGGTTCTTCGGAGCGATCTGAGGCTGCAGGAACAGGTATTGGTTTAGGCTCTGATGTGGTCAAATCCACGGTCGAACCGTCCGAAAACTTGCAACCAGCCGCATCCGTGCTCGATGGTCGTCGCTTGGTCGACATTATGCACTTATTTCAGTCTGTTCAGAGAATTTGCGATCATGCTCCTTTCAGTTGTTCGTTTGCGGACATGGTGTTCGTCTCAGAACGGAGGCACGGCTTGCGCAGTTCCTTCACGTTCGTTTGCAAGATGTGCAACAAGAAAGATGTTATCGAGCCGGAGTTACCTCCTCAAACGACCAAGGCGAGTTCTAGCATGGACGTGAACACTGCTGCGGTGTCAGGAATAATTTCCATTGGTAGTGGGCAATCGAACCTTGTTGAGCTTTTAGCATCGATGAATGTGCCGTCCATCTCCAGCAAAACTTTTGCAAAGCATGAGACGACGGTGGCTCGGGGTTATTGAAACCGCGGCTCTGGAATCCATGAAAAAAGCCGGAGAAGAAGAAGCCAGGCTTGCAAAAGAATCTGGTGAGATCGATGCCGAAGGCTGCCCACTTGTGACGGTCATTGCTGACGGCGCCTGGTCAAAGCGATCGTACAAGAACGATTATTCCGGTGTGACGAGTTGGCGTGCTTGACGAGTTCACCTATGACCAGCTGGCCTGTGACGACCGGGCTTGTGGCGAGTTTTCCTAGACCCCTTCGCCGCACTCATTGAGTGAGCCGAATAAAAAAAACTAGTACCCGAGAAGAAAAAAAAAGAAGAAAGCAGGATGCGGCGACACATCCGAGAAAAATGATTTTGGACTCCGCTCCCGCAATCTTCGAATCTTTTTTTTTTTTTTAATATGTTATATTTGTTGTAGCGTTTAGAATCCTCCTTTTTTCAGTAAGCTTCTGCGCATGCTCGATCACCATATTTGAGGGGCTGTAATCCGCACGCTGTTTGTTTGTTTGTTGTCCTATCCCGGGGCTGGCTATTTTTAGCCTTTCGGCAGCATGAGGGACGCTAACGCTAACTAGGCCAGGGAGAAGGCGACGTTTTTGACGAGGAGGGGACGAGGACATCCAGTGCTTTCGTAGAATACCGTGATCGAAGTATAGGTCACGTGACACCTACCAGAAAAAAAGGTAATATCCCAATCACGGCTTTCCACGAAGCAGCTAAAAGCTCAACCACCAAAGAAAATTTAAAAAAATATCGTGCAAAGCGAACGAAAAATATCTAAAAAACATTACAACTGTGTGTCAATATATATATATATATTTTTTTTACATGGCTTGGCTATGTTTTGTTTCCTTGATTTGTTGTTATGACGGTCCGCGTGGGTGTCATTGGTTATACTAATTGTAAAAACTCTAGGCAATGGGCGAATAGAGGATTTCCCGGGTCCGAATCGAATTCGAGGCGAATAGTGATTTTGACCGAATAGTTTCGAATCTAATAGTTCGAATAGTACAAGCAACAAATACCACAAGATATGTTTAAACTATAGTTTTATATTTGCCCTTACTTGGTATTAGAAGTACTGTAATTGTTAACTTCAAGTGTACTTGAGTTCGGGAGCATGCAAATGGTCAAGCAGCTTGTGCCACCTAGCCGGAAATCCAAGCCAGAGTAAGTCAAACACGTTTATATCGAACTCGCAGACAAACGTCTACCAGTTCGGCATAGCGGGTAATTCGATATAAAAGTTTTAATGAACTTGACTTTCAAAATCTACATTCTGCTGAAATATTACACAATGAAGTAGTCTTGCATCTTCTGCTGCTTTTTCCTTCATCTGCATCCGCGATAACGATATTTTTCTACGCTATCGACGGATTCCAAAATGCTGAGGCCGCTGCCTTTTATATTCGCGGCATTAGCGCCGAACTATGCCGAGAGCACGGAGCACGTCCGAAAGCAGGACCACCTTCTCCTGAGAGCGCCGTTTTGCTCTGCAAGTTGGCTTTCCCCTACGACCGGCGGCTGCGTTGAGGAAAGCCAGCTATGCAGAGCAAGCTGTCTTTTTTCTTCCGGGCGGCCTGCGTCAACCACTCCGGGAAGAAAAAATTCTTTTTTGCGGACAGAGCGGGGTTCGTCAACGACGAACCAGCCCGAAGCAAAAAAAATATTCAGCGTGCTCTGCAAGTTGGCTTTCCCCCAAATTGGCCACTGCGTTCGGGGAAAGCCAGCTTGCAGAGCAAAACGGCGCCCTTGGCCGTTCGATATATCAGTAGCGGCTGCTATTTTTGTTCGATGCAACCATAGTTTTTGCTATATATTATCACTGTAACACTACTGTGCACAAAAATTGTTCAATATAAGGAATAATTCGATGTAAGCGGGCTCGATATAGTCGGGTTTGACTGTATTTAGAAAGGTCGAATAATTCGATTTTGTCGAATACTTAAATTCGATTCAGGCGAATGCCGAATAGAACAGAATTCGATTGGCTATTCGTAATAACTGAATATTCGCCCATCCTAAAAAACTCCAATGTCGCTAGGTTCACTGACCTGGCTATCAGAGGCTGAGGTTTTCTCAGATTTTAGCAATATTCCCGTGTTTAAAAAGACAGATTTGTAAATACTTGCAGACAAAAACAACAAATAAAGATAATTTTTCTTATTTCATGTTTGTTTGTTTTCGTACGTTTCAATGCCACTAACCTTGCTATCCAGTTTTAGCTAACTCTTCGCTCACTTCGTATGATGGATTTTTTTTTGTCGCATGTTTAGTGCTTTTATAGAATGCCGCTATCGGAATATCAGAGCATATTTTTATTGTGGGTGCCACGTGACCTGGAGGACACTCTAGCCATAGCGATTCAAAATGTCCTTCGAGTCAAAATGTCCATTATTAGACGTTCTAACTCCTTGGAAATTATGTTTTGTTTGTTCGTTGAATATTTTGATCTGGAATCCTGGCCTGAATCAACAACTCATACATAAATCGTTCAAATAAAGCTTTTTCTTTTTTTTTTGTTAGAACACTTGGTTTGTGTCGCAAGATATTTTGTTTCAGCTTCCGAAAGAGTACGCAAGCTCCGTCTCTCACGCCCGACAGTGGATGGAACCGCCAAAGGCACATTGTTGCCAGAGGGTGCTGCTAATCTGGTCTAGAAAAGCTAAGGGGATCATGCTGTTTTATTTTCTTCTTGATTTCCACTTTAAAATGCCCTGCAGCTCAAAACAACGAGTACACACGCATGAAAATAGCACTACCTAAAAGTTAAACTGCTAAGAAAGGGGTCTAGGACTTTTCGGTGTAGGATGTTTCGGTGTGGACTTTTCGGTGTGGGACTTTCTTGCTGTTGGAGCCTTTCCTACACACATTACAAATAATAAAGCCGACACCTTTACAGAAGGCGCCAAGAACGCCTGTATCGACCCAACGCGTAAATACTATGTGATGCGTCTTGTTACGTTGAAAAAAGAGACACCAGTGAAATAAATATAACGTCCAACGTATCCAGTCCTCCCGCAGGATGGTGCTGCGTCTAACAAAGTCACTTATATCATTATGTTGAATTAACAGCGCAAAACGGCAAGGAAGGATAGACAAGGGAGACAGGATAGAGCGCTGACCAGATGATCGTGATGCAGTCACTTATATCATATATGAGTGAGTGACCGTAAAAAATTACCAAGCCTACAAGTTTATAAAATGCGAAAAAAATCACTTCTCCCTAAAATAATGCTTATTTCCTTAAAAAAAAAAAAATTCGAGATTTTGATTGATCGTGCACTGAAATGTCCGTGCACCAAAAGGCCGCACCGAAACGTCCTACACCGAAACGTCCGGATCCCCTAAGAACGTAACACCTCAGAAAATGCCCACACCACCTTTTCGTTTCGGGTATGTTTTGAACTGATCTTACTCACTATGCGAGCAAAAATCAATGCAAGTACTGAAAGCAATTACGCAATATCGACGTTTTTGTAATTCGGTAATTTAAATAACTATATATTTTTTTAAGAAAGTAAAGACATCATAACCCAAGAGGAACTTCCGTGCTAAAAGGTGCAGTGGGAAGTGAAGACAAATACTTTTTTTATGTCTACAAAAAAAAAAAATGCTATGCAGCATCTCGCGGGCGGAAAAGCGGAACCTCATCTGTTGCTTTCTAGACGTTGCTAAGGCATATGACAGTGTCCCCCATTCTTTGATGCTACAACAACTTCATCAGCTCAACATGCCTGAACCTTGGGTAGGCTTAATACAGCGACTATATAATGGCAATCACGTGATGGCAAAGTTCAACGGGGTCGCCTCTAATGACGTTCTGGTGTGCAGAGGACTACGTCAGGGCTGCCCGCTGTCACCTGTTCTTTACATGCTCTACACATGCGGTATAGAGAGAGCACTAGAACACACGGGCGTTGGCTTTTCCCTGCAACACACTCTACATGGAGACGTCGTCAGTTGGCGGCTTCCTGGACTTGCTTTTGCAGATGACATTGTCCTAATGGCTGATAACGTGTCAGACATGAATGTACTGCTCAACGCCTGTGAAACAGAAGCGGCTCGACTTCGACTACGGTTCAATGCCAAAAAGTCGGCAACTGTCCTTTTCTCCGGAGACATAGAGGGCCTTGAATCTCTTACCATTCAGAACGCTGCGCTCCCTGTTAGTACCAAGTACAAATACCTCGGGGTGACACTAACTGCTTCAGCAGATTATCTGGCAGAACACCACCAAAACCTCAAGACATCGGCACTGAGAAAGCGCAATGTGCTTCGTCGAAAGAGCCTGTGGAGCTGCGACCGTTATTTAACTACCCGAGAACTGTGGAAAGCTGTCGCTGTGCCAGGCCTCACTTTCGTCAATGCTGTTACATGTGTCCCCAGCGAAATTAGGGAATACCTTGAGCGACGGCAAAGAGAGATCGGGCGCCAGGCGCTGGGATGTCACGGGAGAGTGCCTAATCAACTTGTGCAAGGGGACCTTGGCTGGTCCTCGTTTGAGGCACGGGAGGCCAGCAGCAAGCTGGAGTATTACGCCCGACTGCGACATATGGACGGAGATCGCTGGGCACGAAGGGTTTTTATTTACATTCATTTAAAGAACCTACACACGACATGGAGGAGGCGTACCAATCGACTCGGGACAAAGTACGGCGCCTTCTCGATGAGCGACGAGCCCTCCACAAAGAAAGATTGGGTTGCGAAGGTGAGAGGACAGATTAACACCGCCGAGACGAATCGGTGGAGAGCCGACATGGAAGAACATTCCAGCATGCACCTATACGCGGCTTTCAAGACCAACATCGCTGCCGTCCGCTGGTGTGGAAACACACTGGGCAGCCGACTCCTTGCCGAGGCCCGCGGTGGTGCCTTACGCACCCGCATCTACAGGCAGCGGTACGATGTGAACGTGACCGAAACCGTGTGCAGTGCATGTGGTGAAGTAGAAGAAACTATCCAACACTTGCTCCTTGAGTGTCCGGCAATCGTACCTGCGACAGACGTCGGCACCCGCATTGAGCAGGCCCTCGGTTTTACGGAGGAGAACAAACATGTGATGTGCTCAAAGAGGAGGCTCGAGGCATGGTGGAAAGTCCACTCGTGATACTTCAGAGTGACTACGAACCATTTCTGACTTTCTAGTTCCTTTTATTTTCATTCTCTTTCTCTTTATCTTCTTTTATTTATTGGCATGTCTATTTTATAGACGCTCGTTAAAAAGAGCAATTGCCGCCAGAAATACATACATACATACGATCGCACAGTTTCTAGTACCGTTTCAAGTATTTCTAGGGCCGTCCTTGTGTGGGACCTTGGAACAGTTTATCCCAAGTCTAAACATTCTCTGATCACCTGCCCTCGCCGAAGTGACCAGTTCAGGGAGAGGTGAGATCTGCAGATAGGGGCACCTGCGAGAGGGCCCCCTTTTGTTGTGCGTCTGCAGTGAGCGTACCCCAACTTGCCCAATTTGGCCGGACGGGCGCAGATTGTGAACTTCACAAGTAAAAAGATTTTTCCTAACGAGGGCGTCTCCAATGGACGTTGTCATCAACGACTAACACGAGAGTCTGCCCCCTCTAATGGGGAACTCATATGACGACCGCGGCTGTTTAGGCAAGCGATGTGTTAGAGCGCGCGTTGTAGAACATTTGCAACTTGTGACTTTCGGCGAAGCAATAGTGTATTCCTACAAAAGGGATTTCTCCGCAAGAATGAGAGAACGGAGTCCAAGTTGTCGACTAATTTTCTTATACTCAATCTTCTCGTGCGTTTTTTTTTATTTTTATGCTGGAAGAAGTTGTTCTATGAACCGACACGCACCCACAAGAAGAAAATAAAGTGAGAAAGAAACGAAAATAGCTTTTAGCCCTTTTCCCCAAGCTGAAAAAACAAAACAAACAAAAAAAAGAAGAGAACACGCCCCACGCCCAAGTAGTGTGCCTTTGTTGGGGGCACCCCCAGTCTGCGGGCCCCTCTCCGTCTCGAAGGCTTGGTACTTGGGAGACACGGACCGTGCCGCGGGACAAACGTGCTACAATCGCATACCCTTCCAAGGTCATCGCTTGGGTGACCGGGGTCGTCCAAAAAGCTTTTTTTTTCCTTTTTTAGGGCGGGGAAGAAAAAAAGGGGGGGGGGGTGTTTGGCCCCGATTGTCTTCCTCCTTTGTGGCTTTTCGATGGATGCGCTCTGTCTATGTATGCGTAATAATTTCTTTTTTTTTCCTTTTAGTAGTTGGTTGTACTTGCCTTGACTCGGGCCCCAGTGGGTGCATTGTCGTTGTATGCGTACTATTTTTGTGTTTTGTTTATGTTAGTGCTTGCCTTGATGCGGTATCAAGGTGGACGAAAAAAAAAAGAATAAAAAATTGTCTTCGACAAAAAAGAAGAAAAAAAGGTTTGTTGTTTTTGCGGTCAGGAGCATTTTCAAAGCCCGTGGAACCTCGCCTTCGTTCACGTGACATGTCGCTCGCTTTCGCGTAGCACCCCTCGATTCTGAAGGCCACCGTGTTTTTCCGTGAAGAAGGCGATTTCGGGTGCACGCAGTGTTACCAAAGGGGAAGGGGGAGCTCTCTTCTTTTCGGGACTCTCTTTTATGGGTCTCCACGTCTCGATTGTCCTACAAAAGCAACCTTCATTTATTTCTTGCTCGTGGCTTCCAAATACTGCGCGCAGCTAGTGAGAGAGGGTATAGTTATAGCTGATTAACACGATGCATATTTCTAACGCACAATAGTTTTGGGAAATCAAGGTTTAGCTCAAATGGATAACTCACACGTACAGTTCGACGGGCAATACCTTTGACGTATTGACTCGCGCGAGATGGCCTCAACACGGCTGAGTCTGGCGGTTTTCCAGACCCAATATCTAAATTTTGCTCTTTTACCTGCTACCATTTCGCGCACATTTTGCGCCATATCGAAATGAAAGCACATGGCGAAAGTGACGCTCGTTTTCCGCTCGATGAAATTTCACGCCAGCTTGTTGTCTTAGCTGGTACCTTGAGCGTTTCACAACGATGCAGGACGTTCAACAAGAAAAATGAAAACGTACGATGGCATCTTTTGTACACTCATTACTTCTATAACACCGAACCGCCTCGTATCCTTTTGTTTTTCTTTCATTGTACTAATTTCTTTCTGCGCATTACGGCTGTTACGACGCCAAGTCCGTCTGCACTCTCGAATTTGAACTTATGCTCAGACCAGGGGCGGACCAGTTTAAATCAGGAAAATATAATTAACACTGTAGCAAAATAAATCTATCATATCGATCGGAAATACGATTTGACACATTCCATCTGAACACGTACGGTGCACAGAGAATGCAATAGCGAGTCAGCGTGCAAAACGCCGCCACACAGCGCTACCATAACATCTCAGCGATTTTTGCATAGCACCGAGTACGGAAAAGAGAAAACAATTATTAATTCACACAAACGAAGCAAATTTATCTGAAGCCCGCACACTCCGTAGGTGCAGTCTACCTAAGGTTATCAATAGACTCGACCATGTCATTTGTCGAAACAGATAAGACATTGGCAAAAATGGTTAGACTGAATAGGTGAATCTAACGAACGCAATTACCAACCGACGGTCGCACGCCTTCAATATCATTTCCATTTGTCACTGCTCACCTTGGACACAATTTGGGGAGCAACACATGTTTACGCCGCCGCCCAAGGTCTTCATTCAACGTGTAGTGCTGACCAAAATAAAATGCTAACATGACTCTCAATCGCTCACCGCAAAGTATACGATTTCGAAAAGGCGGTACTGTACGTCACTTGAAATAAAAACCCAAGCTATAAAAACGAGCGTCGTAAAAAAGAGGACCGACATTTTTATTCCCACCTCCGAACAAAAACGAGCGCCACGCACTGCGTCACACAGCGCAGAGGCCGGACTCGGCCACACTGAGCTGACTGACACGAGACATACCAAGCGCGCGCGAGGGAGGGAGAAACTTCCTCCGTCGGAGAACAGCGTCACACGACACGTTTCGGGATCTATTTCACGCAGCGGCTACCGCGGGCCTTTTCTCACTTCGATACTGGCGCCATCTAGAATTCGCGCGTTCAACCATGTCGCGAGCCGCGCGCCACCTGGCGCCTGAAACGGACGAATAAATAGAGGTACCGCGCCCTCTTACATGCCACTTTAGAGGGCACCTCCAGTTAATATTTTTGAATTTTGCATTATGACTGTTTTCAGCAAAAGCAGTGTCCATAAAATACAAGGTATAATTTTTCTTTTTTCTTTCGATGTTGTGTTAGTTTTATAAATATCATGGCTCAAAATGTGGTTTTGGTTGTCTACGGCAAGACCGTCACTGCCTGCTAGAGGGACGGCAACACTGATCATCAGCCGATACGGCTGCAACGTGACGTCACAAGAGTGCTGCGCCAGTGTTCCTTGGCTGAAAGCTAACCTGCTTGCTGCCTGCTAAAGAGCAGCTGGTCGCATCTTTAAAATTGGCTTTAGTGGAGTACAGGGCTTCACTTTGACATAATATTTCTGCTTTGATCATATCTCGTGCCACTAAAGCGATACCGGTCATTTATTTTGGTTTTGTTTTCGACTGGAGTAGCCCTGCAAGAAACTTTGAGGGACCTCAGGAAAAAAGTTTGCTTTAAGTGAAAGTTCACTCAAGTGAAAGCATTGGACACAATAATGTTTTGTTGGAAAATTTGACAAAGGTTTGTTCATCTGAATAGATTGTTCCACCAAAATTTCTTCAAAGTGCTATTTCACTGTATTTCACTAAGTTTCTTCTAAAACCCTCGAAATGCCTCGAATATTAAATTGTCATTTTCGAAGCCAGTGGTTTCAACCACTGGTGTCTTTGGGGACCTTTGGACCGGTGGAAGTGATGGGGGATCCAATCCACCTGGAAAGGAGTATGTAACGATTGCATTGACAAAAGGGTAAATGAAGGAAACTAAAAGCATGCAAACCAACTTTGCATCTTATAAATAGAGAAAAATCAACCCTAGTCACTCAGTGCACATGCTTTTCGTCTGTTTAGCTTTGTGGGGCAGCCAACATCAATAAAAAGAAGGCTTTAGTGATCGGCTCGACTGACGGCCAAAGAATTCGGGAGGCCTTCAGGAGTCTCCATTTTAGAAACACTGTTCGAGGCTTTAGGAGGTCTGACTTCTGGATGGTCTTCGAAAACCCTCGAATTTCAATTATTTCACAGCCAGATGTGGTGTTTTAATACGGTTAGTTGAGCGCATTAAAATTGTTTCGTTTTGCTTGTCCTGTCCGTGCCCCAGACCAGACCATTATGGATTTTTCCCTTTGTTCCAAATTAATTTGCAATTAAATTCGGACTAAATGCAATCTTTCTTGAAATGTCGCTCGTTCATGGAATGAGGGGGGGGATGCCATGGCTACTGGATCTTCGAGAAAGTCTTGGAGGCCTTCACTTTTTGTTTGAAAATCCTGCAGCATCTGTAAATGGACAGACAATTGCAAAAAACAATTTGCTTTACTTGCAGCAAATTTCTCGTCTGCTTGGTTCCAGCCCTTGATGATTCTTGCACAGTTTTACCCCTCCCCAGAACGAAGTAAAGCGTAGCTTGGCATGGAATATACTCAATAAATCTATCGTCGAGAAATGGTGTTGATAACTACATATTTTTCTGGTGGAATGCATACTGGAATGCCTGTTGCCAGTTACTGTGGAAATAAATTTAACAAAATATGCAGTTTTTGGCTAAAAAAGTAATAACCAGGGTACACCACCAGACGGCAAGGCAGCAGGGGAAGGCACGCGACAGCCAATCACGAGTGACGGTTTCCTGGCCGACTGATTTCTCGAAGGCGCACATATTCGAAAATTCAGTCCGTCTGGTGGCGTCCGGTGGCACCCCGGTGTTCTGCACCGCAACGCAGAAAGGGGGCACGGCATGATCTTTGATTGATTTTCAATAGGCAAATCGGCCGCCCTTGAAATGGATTTCAGGTATTTTTAGGATGCTTAGACCTTTATAGATTGAGGGGTGACAATAAATTGACGACCTCAGAATCCACTTAATTAAGGGCCGCTTTAACAGAATGGATAGCTGGGCGAGTTGGTGCATACTGACCGTAATATCCTAAAAAATAGCCCACCTAAAACAGAGAAAAAATTTGGTGAGAATAAGGAGTGGGCTAACTTTCGGTAGGCGATCGAGAAAGAGTTGAAAACATTTTATTTTTAGATGATACGTCCCTGTCAAATGTGTTATCGTGGCATGGAGCAATGAAGCAAAGATGGCTCTACTTCAAAGTCACCAATGTTAATTTGCTTATATCCCGCCATAGCTACTAGACGCATTTACGTCGAGGTCATCATTGATCCCAATATTACGATTACTAGGAGCGGGCTATCTTTCGATGTTCAAAAGAAAATAGGAAATCAAGCCAAAAATGGGTGTGAGTTACCTTTCGGGGGTGGGGCACCTCTCAGAATACAGTAAACTTTCGTTAATTCGACCTCGACGGGACCTTGAAATTTGGTTAAATTATCCGAATGATCGAATTAAAGAAAGGTCAGAAAAACGGTTAAAATTAAACTTCCTTTTATTGTCCAAAGTACTCACGGATGGTCTGCTGCTATCTGCGCTTAAAACGCGTGTCCAAAGGCATTCTCCGGAGAGCAACATAACTAAACGTCACAACCAAAAAAAAAAATTGCGCTCTACAAAAAAAAAAAAAAAAAAACGAAAACATGTTTTTTGAGTTGACTTTGGCGCCGGGCAGCCAAACAATTGGCGACAAAAAACAAAAAGGAGAAGAAAACTCGCGCTTTCTGGCGCGCAAGATGGACCGCACACGATGCTACAGAAAAGCGCCTTGAGAGCGCGCGCTGAGAAAGCTTTACGAGCAGGCTTCAACACCAAGCAAGAAGACCGTCAAAAAGAAAAAATAGCAAAAAAAAATAAAGGAAAAGAGAATCTGTGTTCTTTGGCACGCAAGATGGATCGCACGCGATGCTACAGAAAAGCGCTTTGAGAGTGCGCGCTGTCTCCACGCCCGACCCGTGCTATGTTCTCCGCACTACTCCACGCCAGATTGGTTGCGCTAACTCGTGTCATTCGCTACGGTCCATCTCAACGGTGTAGAGGAGCAGGCGCATATTTGCACACCTTCAGCTTGGCAGTGAAGGGCGCGTGTTTTGCCATACATTTGTGGTTTTTCTGCCGTGGTGCCGTGCAATGTGAGCCTGCGCACATTCATTCGGGACGAATTATCCGATGCAGAGTCTTCCCGAGTTCGAACTATCAAACTTTTTCTATCGTAGAAGTGTATTGGCACTCGCTCGAGACTTTCGAATACAATCGAATTAAACGAAAGGTCGAATTAACCGAGATAGAACTAGCAAAAGTTTACTGTATTACGGTATGCCAAAACAGCACCGCTGGACACGGACAAAGCGAGAAACTGGACAAAAGAGACGTGTTTTCGATGGCGAGGGCGAAATTTTAGATCGGGCGACGGACGACGCATGGGCAGCATACAACTGATGGCACCGTACCATTCGTTGCGGAGTCGCAACGCCAGCCTGAGTAGAAGGTCGTATATGTTTTTCGGGATTCCTCGAAAAATGACGGGACGAAATTATCCATTTCGTCCCGTCTTTCGCCTCGTCCGTGTCCAGTCGCGCTTCTTCCATACGAACAGGGTCATTTATTGGCGTTTTTCAGTTAAACCAGAAAGTCCTTGGCCTACCGACATCTCATTGCCGTTTGCCAATTTTACGGCGGAATACTTCTGCAACGGCAAGCTTTTTCGCGTGTCGCCTCAGGGTCTTTGCACAGGGATTTGGGTCACATGGGTTTTTCCTGGAGGTTGGGGGATCCCATGTCCCGTTTCCTTCGACGTGAGCGCTTCACACCGGAAATGAACACCCAAGAAACACCAAATCTGTGGGGAAAAAAGAAACTCCCGAAAGAAAAGAAAACATGATTCGAAGAGAAATAATATTAAAAATTTAATAATAATATTAGAATAAAAAATTAAACAAAAATCGTAGTAATGAGACTTAAAATTGTAACAAGAACTGTAATTCAGTCATTTTCTCAATAGTACGCCCGTGCGTGCTTTGTTCTTATCGTTTTCGTTATGTTTTTACAGATTTTTAGGGCGCAGCTCTTGGAACCTGTTTCTGGCTTGAGCGGCGGCACCATCGCCGTTGGCGTAACCGCGTGTTGCATTATGGGACATTTCCCCAAATGACGTCTCACGCGACGTCATGAGGGACATCACGAGCGTCACAAGTGACGTCACTCGTAGCCACGCGTTGCATTATGAGACGTTTCCCATAATGACGTAACACGCGACGTCACGTCTGACTTGACTAGGGTCACAAGTGACGTCACGAAGGACACTCGTGAGGCCTTCACGAGGGACGTCACTAGGGTCACGAGTGACATCACGAGGGAGGGAAGAGGAGGAGAGGGTACAGAGGAGGAGGGACATACCCTAATCTCCATACCCTCCCTTCTTCCTTAAGAACTGCACTCTAATTCGGCATTACAGAGAGTTTCAAACGTCTTCCTTTTAGGGGCGAAGCTCCCTAGGGGCTAGCCATGTCCGTATGTACGTCCGCCGTCCGCCGTAGGCCGGCGTCGGGTGCTCGTGCTTCTGCTCGTGAGATTACGTGCTCACGAGCACGTGAGCACATGCTCACGTGCTCATGTAAAACAAAAAGAGAAAAAAAAGATTAAAAAATACGAGCTCGTGAGCTGACATGCTTGTGTAGGGAAAAAAAAAAGAAACAACGATCAAAAGAATGATGAAAAAAAAATGCTGAAATCTGTTCGCGCAGCGACAGGACAAGGAGGGGGTTCTGAGATGTGGTAGTAACTCAAGACCTGGGGTTTCTGTCATGGATGAAACGTTGCATGTAGCCGCTCAACGTCTATACAGGAGAGGGCGCTGCGGTCAAATGCGTATATAATCGCGTTAAACTTTGCATGCATGGGCTCAACGTTTATAGACGAGAGGGCGCTGCGGTCAAATGCTCAAATGCATGATTCATGATTCAGAAATAGTTCCACCGGGATACCTATTAATTCGTCAAGATCGAGAGGCAAGGGGCGAGGGTGTGGCAATGGTAATAAAAAATGGAATATCCTTTGTACAACTTGATGGAATACCAAATCACGAGAGCATCTGGTGCAAAGTAAATATGTTTGGAACGAGCATTTTGGTTGGCGGAATTTATAGACAGCCTAAGGCTCCTCTTCAGTACCTAATTGATTTACATGAGTATCTTTGTGCAGAAGTTAACGATAGAACTAAACTGATATTGACAGGTGATTTTAACTTACCCGGCATCAACTGGACCACGTTAACAAATGATAAGATAGATGAAGAAAGCTCGGAACAGCTGTTGCAAAGCGCACTCAGCTTTTGTCTTGACCAATTGGTGCTGGAAGCAACCCGCATATCCGGAACAGCGAGTTCTACTCTGGATCTGCTGTTTGTAAGCCATTGTTTAAAAGAGTTCAAGGTTACGGTCGAAGATGGAATTTCGGATCACAAATTACTAGTCTGTACTTCTCCATTGTGCAATACTAAACCACACAAGCGTGTTACTGTTACGGTAAAAAATTATGCGATGGCCAATGATGTATGTATCCTTGATTATCTAGAAACCCAATTCGACCAATTCAGCCATATGTGCGACGTTGATGAAATGTGGTGCAAGTTTAAAGATATAATAACATATTGTGAAACGAACTTCGTTCCTAACAGAAAGAAAACGATAAACCGCATGAACCCGTGGATAACGCGAAATATTATACACATGAAACGCCGACTGAAGCGGAGACGTAGAAACAAGCTCGAAGTACAAGAACTTTCACGAGAATTGACATTAGAAATCAACTCGGCTAGGGCAAGGTACTTCAATATTACCCTACCAAACTTCCTTATACATGACCCCCAAAAGTTTTGGCGATATCTGTCGAGACGAGAAAGCCATGTTTCACAGTTCGAAATTGATGGCGCTATCACAGTTGACCCAGAAACCATATCTTCAGGCTTCAATTATTTTTTTCAGTCTGTATTTTCTAGAGCCCCCGAAGATGAATGTGAACCGGAAAGAACTGAAGTGCCTGTAATGCCAAACTTGGAGATTACTCAGCCCGGAATCTTATCATTATTACTGAATCTAAACGTAAAAAAGTCTGCTGGACCTGATGGAATCTCTGGCACAATTTTAAGGAGATATGCAGAGTGGCTCTCGCACTATCTATATCTAATTTTTGTTGAGTCACTGCGATCCTCACGGCTACCGGATGACTGGCGTTGTGCTAAGATTGTCCCGATTCACAAGACAGGAAATAAACACTTAATCACTAACTACAGACCCATTTCACTGACAAGTACGGCATGCAAGTTAATTGAACACATTATATGCAAGGCGATAACTAAACACTTAGAAGAAAACGATGTTCTTTATTCACATCAACACGGGTTCCGGGCAAGACTGTCTACGGTAACGCAACTCCTAGAGGTTACCCACGATTTTGCCCTTACTATTAACGATAGACAACAAACTGATGCCATTTTTATAGACCTATCTAAAGCCTTTGACCGTGTGCCCCATCAGAAATTAATAAGTAAGTTGCAGTCAGTTGGAATTAGTCACGCTTTGATTTCCTGGATTTATGGTTACCTTGTCAAACGGAAACAGTATGTTATACTGAACGGTAGTACCTCTGGTATGCTGGATGTGTTTTCCGGAGTGCCACAAGGGTCAGTGCTTGGCCCATTGCTATTTTTGATTTATGTAAATGATTTGCCGGCTTGTGTTGATCCGACTGTGAAAGTGAGACTCTTCGCCGACGATTGCGTCATATATACAACCATAGCTGGACCTGAGAGTCAGATAATTCTTAACAAATCATTGCAAAACATAAGCCTTTGGTGTAAGAGATGGGGTATGAAAATCAATCACGACAAAACTGCTGTTATCACTATCACTAACAAGAAAAACCCGTTAGACTTCTCATATATGTTAGATAATAAAACTATTAATAAAGTAAATGAAATAAAGTACCTGGGAGTTACAATCTCCAGTAACCTTAAGTGGGAGACACATGTCACAAACGTATATAGTAATGCATTTAAGAAGTTGGGCTACTTAAGAAGAAAATTAAAAAACTCCACGTCTGCAACTAAACTGTCAGCGTACAAGGCACTGGTCAGACCAGTGTTGGAATACGCCAGTATTATCTGGAGTCCATATCAGGATTACCTTGACAATAAGCTGGAAAAAATTCAAAGGATCGCAGTAAGGTTCATCTATTCTAATTACTCATGGAGGGCTAGCGTTACCGCTATGCTTGCGAACGCAAAGTTGGACACCCTAAAATATCGAAGAAAAATTGCTAGCCTAAAGTTTTTGTACGCACTGTACCAACAACAAATTAATATAGCAGAAGAAAAATACCTCAAGGCCCCCTTTGTGCACTCAAAGCGAACCAACCATAACAAGACGATCAGGCCGTATTCAGCCAAAAACAACACATTTAAATATTCTTTTTTTCCGCGCGTTATTGATGATTGGAATAAGTTACCAGAAGAAATCGTAAATAGTACATCAGCGCAGTCTTTTGCCGAGACTCTCACTTCTATGAACTAGCATAACATTCCGCCTATACGTTTTCTTTTTGTGTCTTTTTATTGCAAATGTCTAATACCGCTATAGTGCTTCTTGTCTGTACAAATGTCCACTTCTGTATGGGTCTTCAATGACCTACAGTATTGATAAATAAATAAATATATAACCACGTTCCATACCACACATTCTCTTTCTGACATGGATGAAAACGAACGAAAGGCTCGGCATGCTGCGGCTCAGCGTTTACGCTGACAAGCACCACCAGAGCTTCGCCCCAACCAACATCATTCACCACGTGGAGATGCGGTCAATTTTTTTAAATTGTATTCATGCCATCTTTTGCGTAATACCCGGAAATAGGTCCTGAAGGTACATAAATAAATGAATGGAATACATTTCTGCTGCGCGGAATCTTACTCGTGAGGGCCTGGTTGGTCCCTCATTTGAATTGGGCGCGGGAGTCCTCATGGGAGCGTCTTGGGCCAAGCAGAAATCGCTGGTGGCGGTGAAGCGGCGGGTGCCAGCAGTGCGACTACGAGACCTACAACCGGCGCAGCATGCAGGGCCACATGCGGCGCTGCCACGGGAGCCTGCTGCAGTGCCGCCAGTGCGAGCAGAAGTTCTCGCTGCCGGCGGAGCTCACGCGCCACATGCGGCTGCGCCACTCGGCCCAGGGGCGCCAGGACTGCCCGCACTGCACGCGCAGCTTGCGTCTGCCCCAAGGCACACGCGCTGCACGTCACCATGCACCAGGTGGGGTGGCATGGTCTCCAACTTTTTATTTGTCATTTGTGATCGAACTTGTACAGTCGCTGACCGATTATTCGGACTTCGCAGGGACCGAAAAAACGTCCAAATAATGGAGCCGCCTGAAACATCAGCAGATGGGAAAACTTGCATTTATTACTTCCACGTCAGCTTAAAAGCCGTAAATAGTGCCTTGCTTCAGATTACGCCTGCGTGCCTAGTTTTAGGTCACGCCTCCGTTTCCGTTCTGCAACTTTCTGTTAGCTTGAGAATCGCTGCCTTCTTTTCTAGCGTTATGATTGAGTACTTTCTGCGCTTCTTAACGACGCGTTGCGGCGGCAGAACAACAGATGGGGCCATGACATCCAAGCCCGCGTTGTCCGAACGAGATCAGAGGCGTAAATGCACGAGTGCAAAATGACGACTGGCGACGTGAAAGTGGGGCCAAGGGGCCAACGAGGCGCGAAGGGATGGAAGGAAACAAAGCAAAATTATAATAATGAAGATAATGATGTGCAGCTAAATGGAAAAAAAGGCGCTAGCATGGCATCACCTAGCGGTAAAACTTGGGAGTAATCAAGAAGCGCTGCCAAACCAAGCCAATCCATTTGCAGCCAACATAGAATTCAAAGTGGCCGCTTCTCGGTGGTGTTTCTCGCTGATCGCACACGACGATTTTGTCTGAATAATCAAACTTTCGGATTTAAATCTGTCCGAGAACATCAGTCGTAAATATGCACTATTTCTAAGGGGTAAGTCACGCCTCCTTTAGGTCCGAAATATTGATCAAGTCTGAATTATCGGAGTATGAAAAAACGGTTGTCGACTGCATTAGATTTTTGCACGTACAGTATGCCCGCAGTAATTTAAACTCTGATGTTTTCTACTACAGTACCAGTGAATTCAAACAAATTTCAAAATTTTGGTTGCACCACTATGTTCTTAACATAGTCATCAGTGTTCGGAAGCACTTTAAGTACATTGTACTTAGCATTACTACTTCAAGCAAATGAAGAAAATTCTACCTTACTTGAAGTACATTCTCTGAATAAAGATTTTTTTTCTGGCACATCCGAGGAAAGTACATCTCCTGACTT
>JAZHYW010045385.1:0-11636 GCA_037355805.1 Ixodes ricinus | reverse complement strand
CGCGTTCAAAGATTCGAGCAAGTAATCTGCTCGGCGACTCACGATCCACCAGTTCATCATGGAAAACAAGATTACGGCAGCAAACGCACACCGCCAGCGCGACATCTGGCGTTGAAGATTCCTTCCGGACCGCTGGTGACGAGAGCAACATCGTCGGCTGCCTACAAAAACCGGCAGCTTCACGACACCTACTTCAGTGGGCTCGGTGGCACCGCGTCAGGCAGGATGGCTAATCCCTTCTTGCTGTATATGCAGGTCAGTAATAAGTATCATTGGTGCAAATGCTTAAGGGATGACACTGTATCGCTTATTGTGCTGCCGAGCCCCGGCTACTTTCTTGTTATGATGACTGAGTGCTGGGATGTCGTTCTTCTGCTGCTCCAACTCTGTGGTGATGTTGAACTAAATCCCGGACCGCTGCAGAAAATTTTGGAAGGGCAAAACAAAATAGCGGAAGATATTGCTCAACTGAAAAGCCATTTTGGCACCCTAGAAACACGCTTGGGAGCGATCGAGGCGTCGACTTCCCGTTTGAATGAGTTAGTTGAAAAGTTCAATAGCTCGCAGCACAAAGTATCAAACCTAGAATTGTGCGTGCAAAAACTAGAAAAAAAATAGATGACCTGGAAAATAGAAGTAGACGTAATAACCTTATAGTTTATGGAATCAGGGAGATGGACAACGAGACTGAAGATAATTTAATTACCAGTGTAGTCAATGAAGTGTTCTCCGATAGGTTAGCAGTTCACGTGAAAAGTGTTGAAAGAATTCATAGACTTGGTAAATGGTCTTCTAACCGAATGCGTCCCGTTATCCTCAAATTCAGTGACTTCATGGAAAAAAAAGAAGTACTTAGAAATGCCCGGAAGTTAAAAGGATCAGCCATTTTTATTAACGAGGACTTTTCCCTACTCGTCAGGAACGTACGGAAAAAGTTGTGGGACAGTGCTAAGGATAACAGAGATAAGGGGGAGAGGGCAACATTATTGTACGACAAATTAAAGATCGGGGACGTAATGTACGCCTGGGATGAAGAGAAGGATGAGAGAGTACAATTGCCCCCGCGTGCCCCATACGAGCAGCAACATCACGCTAGGAATTGACCAGTCATGTCGAACGGCAATAAAGATTTCATAGTTCTCAATGTGAATGCCAGAAGCGTGGTAAATAAAGTCGTTGAACTTGAACATATCTTGATTGAACATAATCCGCATGCTGTCATTATCACTGAAACCTGGCTGAACTCATCAGTTTTAAATTGTGAAATCATCCCACCCGGATATAAACTTTACAGAAAGGATCGGGAAAGTAAAGGGGGCGGCGTCGCCATAGTTATCAAGGATTGTTTAGATTGTACGGAATTAGAAGGCGCCCCTGACATAGAAAATAAATGGTGCAAGATTAAGTTTGGCCATGTTGAATACATTTTAGGTGCTGTTTATCGCCCGCCCGGAATGGGATTAGAATTTGTGAATAAGCTGAATGACTTTCTAGATAAGCTCCGCGCGCACTCTCGTAAAGTTATCATTGCCGGCGATTTTAATCTTGCTGATATCGATTGGGATGGCATGGTTCCGACCTCTCGTGAAACCTTGGTCTCTTCCGCTCTCCTTGAAATGGTTTTTTCGCACAATCTGACTCAAGTTGTCAGAGAACCCACAAGAATTCAAGGTTCGTCCAGTTCGCTTCTGGATTTGTTTCTTGTATCTGACGGCTTGCTATCAACCACTTATGAGTGTAGCGTGTTGCCCGGTATTTCAGATCATTGCATGGTCCTTTTATCTCTTCCAAACTTAACAACCCCTTGTAGAAAGTTTACATATAGCGTATACAAGGATTTCAATCAGGCCGATGATGAGGCGATCCTGGACGAACTACTTTTGGCACAAGGAACTTTCCAGGAAATGGCTGATACTCCAGCACTTTCGGTCAATGACTTGTGGCTTTACTTAAAAGAAGTTATAACTAAGTGTATGACTAAGTATGTACCCACTAGGACAAAGAAGAAGGCAACGCACAATCCCTGGATCAATAGAAATATTATTCATTTAAAAAGAAAGATATCACGATGTCGGGCTCAAATTCGCAGAACAGCCACTCCCAGTGCGCGTGAAAAAATCAGGTCGCTAAGTCAGAATCTTAAAACGGCAATTAAAGACGCGAAACACAGATATTATAACCAAACGATGCCGTCGTTTTTAATCTCGTCTCCCCGCAAATTTTGGCGGCACCTTTCACCATCAAAAGAGGGCGTGGAAAAACTTGATGTCGATGGACACACGATCGAAGATAACTACGAAATAGCAAATTGCTTTAATAGTTTTTTTTCTACTGTGTTTTCTTCTGATGACGGAACGACGCCTGTGTTTAACCAATTGGAAGACGTTCCCGCCATCCCTGATGTACAGTTGTCTCGGGAAGGAATTGTAGATCTGTTACTTCACCTAGACTGTAAGAAAGCAACCGGATACGATAAAATTCCAAATGCGTTTCTTCAACGATATGCCGAGTCTCTGTCCCATTATATTATTATCGTTTTTGAAAGATCCCTGTCTTCAGGTTCATTACCCAATGACTGGAAGATTGGTAAAGTTGTGCCTGTTTTGAAGTCTGGGAAAGCTACCTCCGTTAACAATTACAGACCAATCTCCCTAACATCAACATGTGGTAAACTCTTAGAGCATATACTTTCGAGCCATATTCACTCCTTCTTAAGTCATTACAACTTATTAAACAGCTCTCAGCACGGCTTTCGTAAGGGGGTATCTACTATTACTCAGCTGGTTGAAGTCACGCATGATTTTTCTGAAGTACTGAACCGTAAAGGCCAAGTTGATGTTATTTTTTTAGATTTAAAGAAAGCATTTGATAAGGTTAACCACAGGAAATTATTAGTCAAATTACAATATATTCTGAAAAACCCAGGTCTCATCAGATGGATAGAAATGTTTTTGTACGGAAGAAGACAATTTGTAGAAATTAAAGATAAACATTCCGATTTGATCGATGTAAAATCAGGTGTACCTCAAGGGACAGTGCTCGGGCCTTTGTTTTTTTTAATATTTATTAATGATATACTCTTCAATTTAACTGTTAAGGCTAGGCTCTTTGCCGACGACTGTATCTTGTATACAGAGGTTAAGGAGCCCTCCGATCAAATTAATCTTAACACGTGTTTAGCACGCGTTGGTCAGTGGTGCAATACTTGGCAAATGTCACTAAACTTAGATAAAACTGTTTGTATGACTATTACTCATAAAACAAAGCCCATTGAATTCGCGTACGCCATCGAAGGGTATCCACTAGTAAGGGTAAGCAGTTACAAATATCTGGGTGTCATTATTTCTCACGATCTCCGTTGGAGTGCTCATATTGATAGTATTGTAAAGAAAGCGAATTATAAACTGTGGTATTTAAGGCGGTCTTTGAAACTAAGTTCAATGAACACAAAACTTTTGGCTTATAAAACACTCATTCGTCCGTTGATGGAATACGCATGCGAAATTTGGGACCCTCATATTGTTAAAGATGTGCTAAAGCTAGAAAAGGTGCAGCGACTTGCTTTACGTTTCATTTTTTCCAAATATCGTCGACTGGATTCACCCACGGCACTGTATTCAAAAGCAAACATTCCATTACTTAAGATGAGGCGTAAAGAAAAAAGATTGAAATTTTTATATATGATTAATAATGGCTTACTGCAGATAGATAAAACCGCTTACCTAGTTCCTGACGAGTCGAGAATAACTCGGAACAAACACAGTCGCGCACTTCATCAGCCCCGGTTCTTCAAGGACTGTTTCAGATACTCATTCTTTCCACAAACCATAAGTGACTGGAACCTTCTTTCTGAGCAAGCTGTGGTATGCCAATCACTTGAAGCGTTTTCTTCTTATATAGCATCTTGCAAAATGTGAAATAAAATGTTGTTTTTTGTATTGTTTTCTGCCAACGCATTATAGCCCATGACGGATCTAATTCTTTATCTTTCATTGTCAAAGCATTTTTGTGATTATTTGGTGTTATCTTTTATACTACCTTTTCAAGTGTGTGCTGCTCTTGTTGTTGTTGTTTTCTTTGTACACTTGTATACCCACCCTATCATAGTCTCAATAGAGACTAATAGTATTTTGAAATAAAAAAATAATGTGACCGCATATATTGCCACGCGCCGTACAACCGATAAGAGGCGAGCGAACGCGCTGATCAGTGATAACACAACAGTGCGATAACACAGTCAGGATGACACCACACAAACTGACGCGCAGCGCCCAATGGGAGCCTCGTCGACGCGCGCCAGCCAACAGGACTGAGGTGTAAATGGTACCGTTGGCTAGCTTTGCGCGTGGTTTTATTAAGGTGCCATTTTGCATGGTTTCAAAGCTGATGACGTCGGCTCGCTCCATGAGACAGTTAATGCTTTCGCATTAATAAACAAGCTCGACAGGCGTTGTGCTCAACTTCGCGATAACTGGGCGAACTATGGAGGCTGCGGCTCTTGAGATCCAATAAGAGCGTCGGAGCAAGTCACGTGATAGCACTCTATGGTCAAGGCCACGGAGGCCTCGTTACCGCCACAGCAACAGCGCCGTCTGCAACAGAATGTAGTTGCTTCTTTTGTTATTTTAACAGCAATTGAAATCACGCGATTCCATCCATTTTGACACTACGGTACAAGACACTGAAGAAAGACGACGACATGTTACTTTTCAACAATACGTAATTCGTACCAGTGTTGTACACGTTGCTCAAGAAAAGGAACGAATGATCGTTCCTCGTTCCTTCCGATTTTCGAAACGCGTTCCTTTCCATGTTCCATCTGTGAAAAAGGAACTCGTTCCCGTTACAGTAAAATCAAATGAAACGTAATCGGTACATATACGCTACATTTGTACTTTGCTGATTATCATATCTAATTATATCAAGAAACTATTTTTTATCTATCCCATCAAATGGGAACATACGAATGTGAATTGAGTGATGAAATGTACCAGGAGAAGAAAACAAGCGGAAGCAGGGTTTCATCTGTTGATATATACCCTTCAAAAACCTCAGGTATCACCGTATTGATGTTTCTGGTGGGAGATTCAGACGAGCCAGATTGTACGAGTGTTTTACGACAACCTTGCCCGTTTCAATCTAACAAAGCCACTTGTTCGAACTTAACAACAGTTGCTTCTCGGTGTTTCTTTCCGCAACACGAGCAAGTGAAGACGAGGGTAGGGCTTTTGGAAGGTCAGTCTTGAAAACTACAAGTCCTTCTTCGTGAAAGTTGGATTCCTTGTTCTGTTTGAAGGTGGGGAACAAGGGTAGAAGGGATAAACTTTAACTTTTGTTTATCTTTTAAGTGAACAATGTTTAGAATACAAGGGTGTGTCCGATGCCCGGTAACCTGTTCTTTTCTTGTAACTGCATGTGTCTTTCTGGAAGTTCAGTGATGGCTGTAGTCAGCCTTAGATTTCTGGGTGTATGAGGATTCCTTGAAGCAAGGTAAGTAGCTGAGTTTAAAGCGCCTCTCTTTCTGTGTCCTTCCGTCGACTAAAAGTTTTGCTTATTGTACCGCGGTCTCGGGCACTGAAAAAAGATTGTCGCAGGTGAAATTTTCCCATCTTTTCAGTATTGTGCCAGTTTGACGCGACCCAATTCTGCCTGTGATTTTCATTCTCGTGCGGCAAGAATACTGTGCACACCAGCAGCAATGCTCAAAAGCCACTGTCCACGGCTTTTTTAAATATTTTTCTCTCGAGCAATCGACGTTACAACCGAAAATCAGGAAAATCGCAGCAGGATTGTGCAGCGTTAAATGACTTTATCCTGCGAAGTAGCTGGAAGTGTCCTTCCGCAGTTTCTACCACTTCCGCTTTTCTGTCTGCTTGATGTCGACAACCGATGAAATAGAAGACTCACAATCGGAACTAGCGACGTCATGACCATCGGTGTCTCGCCACGCAGAGGCGGTCCGCCGATGCCACTTCCGATGGTAGCCATGCAAATCATTTTCATGGAGCGCTTTCGTGCGTCGAATGCGTGGACCGTCTCGTACTTAATCCCCACTTTGCGTGCGGTTACGAAACACATGGGCGAAGTACGAAAACTACTAAAAGGGAGTGTTGTAAAAGATCGTAAAAGTGGTGAAAAGCGAAGCGGAGTTGAAGACGCGCGGGAGCAATCAGCCGTAGCAGACGACACGAGCCCGCGGAGGCACAGCATGTAGGTCGGAAAACGCGCGTCTTGGCCAACACTCTTAGAAAAAGGGTATCGATAGTCCTCCCTAAGGGGAGGAACAGTCTATTGTAACCTATGTTCCTTTAGAAAGGGAGAAACTTTCGTCCCTGAAGCAGGGGAGCAAAGTTCCTCCGTCGCCTGCATCTCATTATGGCGGCCCCGAATCGAGCAAATCGAGCTCAATAAGGCTTAACGAGGACGCTACGTCTCTTGTACGGGACGAGAGGAGCAGCAAATAAAAGCGTAACACGAGCTTTCCGCGAACTGTGTTTATTTCCGAAGCCAGATTCCCCCGCAGGTACAGAAACTTGCGTTTCAAAAGCAGTTACTCAGTCTTCTCGTCGTCAGCACTGCGATGTTAAACGGAGACAACCGATACCCAGTTACTTCGCGCACTTTACGTCTTACCTTTGCTGTTCCTCGAGTCACAATTCCTTCGTCAACCGCACATCACGGAGGAATGGCAAACCAATCAGCGAAACCAAAAGCCGCTCTCAAAAGAACAAACTCGAAGCCGCTGTTTATCGCGTAGCGTGAAAGAAGGTTAAATCGCTTGCCACCACGATGGCAGGGTCAAGCAGAGTAATTGCAAGTAGCTAGGCTAGGTGGCGCTAGGTACCGCACAATTCATGTTCTACAACAAAAATATTTTTATTTCCTTACGCCACCATTGCGCTTCGGGATCTTTGGGAACCTCTATTATACACACATGTAGACACATTACGCATACTACAAGCATCAGGTGAACATACATTGAGCGCATACACATACATGGCACATACAAACATCAATACAACGGCACACTACCCCGATCACTGCACCCGAGCTCTGCGTTTCCGTCTTTTATACTGGTCGTTTTGAACGTACGGAATTTCTCGGTGACTGCCTAAGCAATAAAAATATTCCCAGCATGTTGATTTTTTTCCAGCAATGTCATACCTCTGAGAGTATTTTGAATGGCTCAGGGGATGAATCTCTTAATAAAAAGTAAACGCTCGATCATGCCGTAATTATTTGAAAGCCAATAAATCAAGCCGCTCCAATGCGGTTCCAAGCCATGAGTTTGTTTCCCCGCACGGCACGTCGTAGCCAGTATTTCTATTGTAGTGTTTGTTTTTCTATTTGTGCTGTTCGCGCACGGCTGCAATTGCCGTCTTGAATTAATCTCTGTAGAGCGGATATTCACTCAGCTGGAAGTGATGCTTCACGGGCAGAGAAATCGCTTTTCGATCAACTTGAATGCAGTCAAAGCCGCGACTTGCGGCAGGTGTTAAGTGTACGGAGCTACGCCGTGGCGAGCTCGAAAACTTCTAGCGCTCATCCCAGCGCGCCACTTGGAGGGCAGTTTCTCCAGGAACCGTAGTATATTTAAACAGCAAAATAAAGGATAGCTTTTTTCTTCGATTTTACCTACTATTCTTTTTAATGCTAAAATTCCACACTGTAAATATACGTACTTTCCGTCATAATTTCGTACTGTTCAGTCCTTTCCCCAGAGCGCAATCGCTCTCGGGGAGGAGACAACCGACAGTCACATTGGCCACTGTACGATAGGAGCTTACTGTTCAGACCAGCGTTCCAACATGACTATCCGCACGTCGATCGATTGCACCTAATCCCTCAAGTGGTCTTAAACTCTTTAATGTAAAGCGGAATGTCAACCTGCGACACCCCGCCCCTCCGATCACGGCCCGACCAGCGGCATCAATGCCCGACAGTTTACGTCATCTCATCTTGTTGTTACACCACTGATACGCGAACACACGGTCACATCGGCGATAATTCCAGTCTTCTGTTCACAACGCACAACACTGCCATCACGATGTTGCTGCTATGTTGCTGACACGCAGAAATACAGAACCACGTTGATTGCCGGTTGGCACTCGGCATCGGAAAACAGAACCGAACTCAGCACGGAAGGCACCCAGGCAGCCGGCAGCAAAACCTGCCTGTCTTGGACGCAGTTCCTGCGATTTCCATAACGTCGAAAACGTCGACACAGTTCCGCGTGGTTCCGCTACTGTGTTCCGCGTGGGTCCCGCAATCCGGAGACGGCCATCTTACCCAGTGTACGTAGCGCTGCTGGCACTGCTCCGGAACTTCGCTGTTTCTAGCGGCTTCGTTTGCTCGTTTGATAAAATTAGTGGTAAAAACGTCAATGCAACCGAAATGTTCTGCACGTTTGGACTAGAAGACGGAATTACAGGCGGCCTTCGCTGCCGCTGAAGCTCAATCAACTCAACAACATTTATTAAACAACGTGCGCGACGTGCTCGAAAAACGAAACCGAAAGAAGATGAGTCGGGAGGGCGAAAGCTTTCTCCCGTCTGCCTGGAGAAGGAGAAAAACGTCTCGTTCCTCCCTTTTTCTCGTGTCCGCTTGGGGGCGCGTCAGTAGAAGGGAGGAAGACGCGCCGTTGCTACCTTTTCCTCCATTTTTTCTTAGAGTGAAATGGTAGTCGCGCGCTCCCTTGTGCGCGCGCTTGGGCCAATAGACCTTTTGCTATATACCCCAGCATCGAAGGAGAATGCAGGAATTGGTGTTCCACGCGACGCACGTGCTGGCGTCAGCAGTAGTATCTTTTCGAAAGCAAATACCTAAAACAAATTGCATCTTGCACGCGCGTTCGTCAACGCTTTAGTTTGGTTATTTACTTTAAATCTTTATACGGGGAAGGCGTGCGCGTGTGGCGCGTGGAACACCAATCCCTGCAATCTCTTTGATGCTTGGGTAATATAGCAATTGGTTTATTATGACTTTGCAATCTCGAGGCGCGACAGCGCCCGATCACGCTGAACCCACTCGGCGGACACCGTTTTTGCGGTTTGCTAGAATGAAAATAAAGCAGGGCTTCAAAACAGGCTTAAGATGGAGGCCGTCCACCCAGTAGACCGAGAGTGGCAATGGACCTTTTTCACATACCGACGGCACCAGGCGGTGGCTGCACGAACTAAAAATCGAGGAAGGGACCTACCTGCGCTACCAATCGATAATGGGAGCTACGCTACCAGTTTCTTCGTTCTTCTGAGCAGCGGGGCGTGCCCAACGCGCCGTCCAAGTGGGGCATCCGTGGCGTCCACTTAAACGTCGTGTTATTCTTTCCGTCCGCTTTCTTTTTTTGCGTAACACAATTATATGTATGCTGCAATTACGTTTGCTACTCGCTGATCTACAGCCTCCTTCCGAATTTCCTCGATTTTTGGTTTCAACTTCCGCCGCTTGGAATCGGGCGCTCGCGCGTGCGCAGAACGCTTCTCGGAAAAGGTCCATTGCTTAAAGTCCAGCTCGATTTTCCTGCTTGAGCGCGATTCGGAAGTCGCCAACTCGTCGTAAATGTTTTTTTTTTTTGTTTTAGCTTAGCTGCGAATTAGGTGCTCATAAAAAAGAGGTATTTAATGAAATATACAACCTCGAAAATGAGTTTTCGCAGCATGAATTTATTTGCGATTTTAACGTCATATGTTATTTTGCTAAATGTTGGTCATTTCGTGAAGCACGCAGGTGAAGCTGGGATAAAAGACGTGGCCACGAGGCTCGAAAAATGAGTGGTTTACGGCTAGGAGAGGAGGACTGAGATGATCGACGCTGGTTAGTTACCAGGAAAATCATGTGAACAAAGGGTAGGCGAGGAGAATCGAAGTGGGCGAGGGGAGAGCTCGACCATCCCTGTGCACTGAGGGAGGGAGCTTGAAAGTACGGAAGGCTCTGGAAGATCGCTAGGTTTATCAGCCGGCCTAATTAGTTGCAGTATCGCTTCATTCTATGATCTACCAAGTCTGCACCTTGTATGAATTAAACTATATAATAAAGAGCACCATGGTAGAGGCATGAGAGTATCGCTAAATGGTTATAATTCTAGAACGCTTTACGTATGCAAGAAAATAGCCTAGCAATTTGCGATATTTCTTTTTTTAGTTTTCAAGGTTTGCGTTCTTCTTTGGGGATATGAAAAGGAAATGCATTTGCCAGATCATGATTTCCTTCCATTTAATTAACCGCAAAAATGTTTATTCATAAATATTACGGCAAAATGTTCAGTGTGCATTTTATAAACTTTAAAAATGTTTTTTAACCACTAAGCTGGTTTGTGCTGGACACCAGATACACTAAGTTGACCAGATGTACACACCAGGATAAACTTTTGGGTGGTTGAATGCACATCAAAACACACTAAGCTGCTCTGATGCGGTACATAAGGCTACACTTGGCTATCACAGCTATCACCAAGGTGATCTGAAGTGAACTTTTGGATACACAAGGCTCTCACAGCTTTCACTAAGCTGATTCTGATGTGCACATCCGGATACAATAGGCTGATATGATCTGCTCACCAAAACACTAATTTGATCTGATGTGCACATCAGGTCAGCGGAGTCGACTTTCCATTTTCCCGGAGGGGGGGGGGGAAGCAGGCTAAGAAGTTCTCGGGGTGCTCCGCGTTACCTTTTTGCCAGAACTGCCAGAACTGGAGATTGAAGCTAACGAAAGCACGCTAGGATTCCATTTCTCCATGTAACATTTTGTCAATAAAGGCAACGTGAATAAATACAGAAAGAATTAAACATAGGGACGGACATTTAACTTCACTCAACGCGCTCACGTCGAACCAAGGCAACGTGGGCGTTATTTTGTTTGCATGCCACTACTAGAAGCTCGTTACATGGCACGTAAACATCGTCTCTGTTGTGGTAGGTGTCGCTACCATTAGGTTGTATATATATGAGAGAGGAAAGAGGCAGAGGAAGTTACTTGTTTCGTTCCACCCGGTCCAGGCGCGTGTGTGTGTTCATTCCTCTCTGGCCTCGACGGTCGCCGGTCTCTACATGGTGTCCAGAGGTGAGCGGCTGGCGCCTTTCTCTTTTCAAGCGCCAGCATCATCCTCGAAGGAGACCGCCATGGCCGAAGTGGGAGGCGCCGCCGCCGGTCCGGGAGCGTTGCCAGTCGGTGCGCTCAATATACGAGCACCGCCCCAGTTTGACTTCAGCAACCCCGGAAAATGGAAACAGTGGCATCAGCAGTTCGAGGACTACGTCTACGCGTCAGGACTCTACGCCGCCAGCGACAAAGTCCGTGTTCGGACCCTACTATACTCCATGGGGCCGTAAGCGCGGGACGTCCTGACTTCGCTACACGTCGGCGACTCAGACTTCGACAACTACGATCGCATTGCTGAGAAGTTCTAACACGTACTTCGTTCACCCAATGAATGAGCTCTATGAGCGCGCGCGCTTCCACAGGCGGTTGCAGCAAGCGGGTGGAGTCAGCTGACTCTCTTTTACGACGCTCAGCAACATGGCAAAACAATGTAACTACCCGTCGCGAGAAGTGGAGGAGCGGCTCATTCGAGGCCGTTTTGTGGTGGGCTTGCGAGACACAAAGCTGTCGGACAGACTGTGCCGAAACACGAAGCT
>JAZHYW010045384.1:0-12030 GCA_037355805.1 Ixodes ricinus | reverse complement strand
ACTGTCATTTTCTAAACAATTACTTGCCGTCTCAGAAAAAAAAAAAACATAAAAAAAACAGAAGATTAGGTTTGCGCTATGAAACTCATCATGACCCTTCATGCAGGGTGTTATATCTTAGACGTCATTCTCAGATCAAGACGCTTTTTTTAAGCCTCATTGTTTCCTGAGAGCTTTCCGTAGAGCCCAATGATAGGCTTTACGAGCACTCAGGAGAAATATCGTGATGTGGGAGGACCTGCCTCTCGTTAAAACAGTATTTGGGGCACGTGCTACATCGGACTGCAGTATAGCGAGAACGTACATACCTGGATCGCTGCAAAGCGTTCAATTTTCTCGCAGAATGTGTCTACGTATGTGATTTCATAAAAAAGTCCCCAAATTCCAATGAAAGTGTTAACGGAAGTGTGACATACAATTTCCCCGCAAAGTATAGCGGCGTGATTGAATTACGTATGGCCACGTGACCATGCGACCAAAGCACGTGACCATTGCCACGTGTGGGGATGAGTTGGCGACGCAGGCGGCTGCCACGCGGAGGAACGAAATTTAAACTTCACTGGGCCCGGTTTTTCTTTATGAAACAGTGCTCTTCTGGAATGTTCCAGCCCATTCTCGATGGTCATCGCGTGTTCCAACTCACAGCATTCCAGGACGTACCGCCTGCATAAAGCCGCAGCAACGCGCTGCTTCGGGGAAGTCGCTCTTCCGTCACCGTCGCACGATGTACGGTGTCTATTTCTCTTACAATCAGGCACAAGTTTGCCTTATTGAACGTTTGTTCAATGAGCCAAATAACGTTTGTTCAGCAGAGTAGACGAATTTATCATTCGTCTACTCTGCTATCCTGGACGATATAGGCGCCAAATATGGGAGACTTCGGCACCGCTATAGGCACCGATATAGGCACAACATGACGTGACACGGTGACATCACGTGATTTGACTTTATGGCTTCACGACATTATGTCACGCTGCCCATTCTGCCGACAACCTTGATATTGATTTAGCTCAAAAGTGGTTCAGCACATCAATTGACATATCTAACCTAGGAATCCAAATTACAAATCATATAAGGTGTGTTTTTTTATAAAAAGTAATTACATTTTAAATTACAAACACAATACAGCTTGTTCCCGACGGATTACAAGAAGTTTGATGGTATGAAATGAAAGCTGGGGAAGCTCGTGCCAGTTACGCGCAAAATAACATGCAAGGTGGTGTCTTCTTAGATCGCCTTCGCGACTTGCGGGTAATGTGACATCCGACCATGCTACCCTACTAGAGCATGGGACAATTTAACCATTGGTTTCGGTATAACATTTATTATCTGTTTCCTCAATATCTATCTTGAATTTTGCGATAATTATTAGCACGCCGGAAAAAGTAAAGCTTGGGGTATTCCGAAAATTCGTACGATCTGGGTAGCTCAAGACACATCCGAAAAAATGCTGGACAGCACTGGTTGCGTTAGCAGGGAGTCCATAAGTAGGGACTCAGTCATTCCGTCAGAGTCGTCACTAGACTGTTTTCTAGAGCACCTCCGGATGGAGTTCGCGCGCTCTGTGTCAATTAATTTAAGCTACTTTACTTTTTTTCAGGAACGCTACAACATGGCCGACACGGCGACGAGGCGACAAAACGATGAAGTCCGTCGTCCAGCCGTAACCTTGTGTCGCCGGTCGCCCTTCATAACTTCAGCAATTCGCCTTTTGCGTTGCGCTGTGGCGCCATCTCATGAGCGCGACGAGAAACAATATGGTTGGCTTCGGGGTGCAGACGGCGCACGAGCAGTCGCATCTAGGGGTGTCGCGAACTTTTGTCGAACCAGATTTTTAGGTCGAACTTTCGGGGTTCGACTGGGTCGAGACCGGTTCGACGAACCTTCGACCTTTTCACCAGATTCGACCGGTTCGACTTTGTGGACAGTGTGGCCAGACCTTGATACAAGCATGTCTAAGTTTGGAGAACTTTTTTTATGAAAATGGTTATTTTATTTTATAAACAGTTGCAATTAAAAGAAACCAATTCTAATCACTGAAGAAGTTAATAACTTATTTGTTTTTGTACTGTATTAACTGAAATAACCAATCAACGCTGCCCTTAATTCGTCCCTTAGCCATCACCATCCAATCCGAAGCCAACTGGCCAGCCTGTCGCGCATGCGCACACGAGTCGAACCTCAATACAAGGTTCGTCGAATTTTCCACTAAAAGTTCGAAAAAGTCGAACCTGGTCGAACTCGAACTCTCGGCCGGTTCGCGACACCCCTAGTCGCATCTTGCAAAAGGCGATCGCCTTTGCGTCGCGCTGTGGCGCCATCTCATGAGCGCGACGAGAAACAATATGGTTGGCGTCGAAGTGCAGACGGCGCACGCGCAGTCGGATCTTGCAAAAGGCGATCGCCTTTTGCGTCGCGCTGTAGCGCCATCGCATGAGCGCGACGAGAAACAATATGGTTGGCGTCGAAGTGCAGACGGCGCACGCGCAGTCAGATCTTGCAAAAGGCGATCGCCTTTTGCGTCGCGCTGTGGCGCCATCTCATGAGCGCGACGAGAAACAACATGGTTGGCGTCGAAGTGCAGACGGCGCACGCGCAGTCGGATCTTGCAAAAGGCGATCGCCTTTTGCGTCGCGCTGTGGCGCCATCTCATGAGCGCGACGAGAAACAATATGGTTGGCGTCGAAGTGCAGACGGCGCACGCGCAGTCAGATCTTGCAAAAGGCGATCGCCTTTTGCGTCGCGCCGTGGCGCCATCTCATGAGCGCGACGAGAAACAATATGGTTGGCGTCGAAGTGCAGACGGCGCACGCGCAGTCAGATCTTGCAAAAGGCGATCGCCTTTTGCGTCGCGCTGTGGCGCCATCTCATGAGCGCGACGAGAAACAATATGGTTGGCGTCGAAGTGCAGACGGCGCACGCGCAGTCGGATCTTGTAAAAGGTGATCGCCTTTTGCGTCGCGCTGTGGCGCCATCTCACGAGCGCGACGAGAAACAATATGGTTGGCGTCGAAGTGCAGACGGCGCACGCGCAGTCGGATCTTGCAAAAGGCGATCGCCTTTTGCGTCGCGCTGTGGCGCCATCGCATGAGCGCGACGAGAAACAATATGGTTGGCGTCGAAGTGCAGACGGTGCACGCGCAGTCAGGATCTTGCAAAAGGCGATCGCCTTTTGCGTCGCGCTGTGGCGCCATCTGCCATGAGCGCGACGAGAAACAATATGGTTGGCGTCGAAGTGCAGACGGCGCACGCGCAGTCGGATCTTGCAAAAGGCGATCGCCTTTTGCGTCGCGCTGTGGCGCCATCTCATGAGCGCGACGAGAAACAATATGGTTGGCGTCGAAGTGCAGATCGGCGCACGCGCAGTCAGATCTTGCAAAAGGCGATCGCCTTTGATGATGATGATGATGATGCTTGTGGCTATCCCCTTTGAAACGGGTGGTCACGTATGTCGTGTCCAAGCCATATGTGTCTTTCACTTTCCACGCTTTTCTCTACTTTTCCACCAATTTTCTAGTCGTCGCTTGGTGACGTCGACAGTCCATCTATCTGTCCATGGATGAAAGCCCAGTGCCTGTGGTAGCAATGGTAGCACTGGGGCCGCTGCCGCTGGTGGACCGATTGCCGCTTGTGCGACTGCCGCAGTCTGTCTGCCCTGGCTTGTGTTGTTTTGGTTAGGCCCCTGGTTGTGCACGTGCCGCGCTTCATCCCATTCTGGTGTCAGGCCGGTGCAGTGCAGAACTAGGTGCGTGATGGTTTCGTCGTCCTGACCGCAGGCCCCGCACTGCACTGATTCTATTGTCGGATCGAACCGCTGCCGATATAGTCTTGTGCGCAGCGCTCCTGCTCGGGCCTCAAACAGGAGACGGCTGCCTAGACTGTTATCATAGTAGGCCTCTGGTCCAATTGTGTCCTTGTGAGCGCTATAGATTTGGAGTGAGGATTTCTTGTTTGCATCCTTAACCCAGTGGGTCGTCTCCGCCTCTTTGACCCGTCGCCTCACCTCGCTTGCCCACTTACTCGCCGTCGCCTCCATGACTGGCTGTGTGAAAAATCCATACTTCTTGCGGAGCTGGTTGACCCGCTTCGCCCACTGTGTCTGCACGCAGTTGACACTGATGTAATCGAACACTCGCCTTGCCCACCGATGCCTGTCCATATGAAGGAGTCGTCCCTGGTAGGTTAGCTTGCTTGATGCCTCTCGTGCCTCAAACGTTGACCACCCGATGTCACCCGATGATGGATCTTGCAAAAGGCGATCGCCTTTTGCGTCGCGCTGTGGCGCCATCTCATGAGCGCGACGAGAAACAATATGGTTGGCCTCGAAGTGCAGACGGCGCACGCGCAGTCGGATCTTGCAAAAGGCGATCGCCTTTTGCGTTGCGCTGTGGCGCCATCTCACGGGCGCGACGAGAAACAATATGGTTGGCCTCGAAGTGCAGACGGCGCACGCGCAGTCGGATCTTGCAAAAGGCGATCGCCTTTTGCGTTGCGCTGTGGCGCCATCTCACGGGCGCGACGAGAAACAATATGGTTGGCCTCGAAGTGCAGACGGCGCACGCGCAGTCGGATCTTGCAAAAGGCGATCGCCTTTGCGTTGCGCTGTGGCGCCATCTCACGGGCGCGACGAGAAACAATATGGTTGGCCTCGAAGTGCAGACGGCGCACGCGCAGTCGGATCTTGCAAAAGGCGATCGCCTTTTGCGTTGCGCTGTGGCGCCATCTCACGGGCGCGACGAGAAACAATATGGTTGGCCTCCAAGTGCAGACGGCGCACGCGCAGTCGGATCTTGTAAAAGGTGATCGCCTTTTGCGTCGCGCTTTAGCGCCATCTCATGAGCGCGACGAGAAACAATATGGTTGGCGTCGAAGTGCAGACGGCGCACGCGCAGTCGGATCTTGCAAAAGGCGATCGCCTTTTGCGTCGCGCTTGTGGCGCCATCGCATGAGCGCGACGAGAAACAATATGGTTGGCGTCGAAGTGCAGACGGCGCACGCGCAGTCAGATCTTGCAAAAGGCGATCGCCTTTTGCGTCGCGCTGTGGCGCCATCTCATGAGCGCGACGAGAAACAATATGGTTGGCGTCGAAGTGCAGACGGCGCACGCGCAGTCAGATCTTGCAAAAGGCGATCGCCTTTGCGTCGCGCTGTGGCGCCATCTCATGAGCGCGACGAGAAACAATATGGTTGGCGTCGGTAGTGCAGACGGCGCACGCGCAGTCGGATCTTGTAAAAGGTGATCGCCTTTTGCGTCGCGCTGTGGCGCCATCTCATGAGCGCGACGAGAAACAATATGGTTGGCGTCGAAGCGCAGACGGCGCACGCGCAGTCGGATCTTGCAAAAGGCGATCGCCTTTTGCGTCGCGCCGTGGCGCCATCTCATGAGCGCGACGAGAAACAATATGGTTGGCGTCGAAGTGCAGATGGCGCACGCGCAGTCGGATCTTGTAAAAGGCGATCGCCTTTGCGTCGCGCTGTGGCGCCATCTCATGAGCGCGACGAGAAACAATATGGTCGGCGTCAAAGTGCAGATGGCGCACGCGCAGTCGGATCTTGCAAAAGGCGAATCGAGACTAAAGCGAATGAAACGTCTCATGAAAGGAGGCCATAATTCACTAGATTCTTTCCAAAACTCCGCGCCAACGCCTTTCCACCATTGCTTGTTCACGTACTCAGACTGAGCATGTAATTAATGGACGTGAGGATTGCGTCAGCGTTTTGCTAGGAGTCAGTTCAGCTTGTATTGAAAACGAACGCTGCGTCAGCGTTGGACGAAGACTCTAATCCAATCACGCGCTTCGTGTCCAATAGATGAATGGATGAATGATATTGTCTATGCCCTTTGAAAGGGGCGGTAACTTACGCTACCTAGCACTGGCGACTGCCAATGTTGCTTCGTGTACTTTTGAAAAGGGTCTCGTGACTACGTCTATCGTGAATAAAGGTAGCGTTATGATATTTAATTTGCTTACTCATTCCTTCTGAAAAAGATGTAAATAGGGTCTATCGTCTAGTTCTGTGACTGTAGTGCGCCACCGTAATCCGTTGCAGAAGCTGGGGTGCTTTCTTTAGCAAAACGGCGAAAGGATCGTTCCCACTACACTGCACTGCTTTCTTAGATTTCGAAGCCTACATCCGCTCGATGGTCTGATCGAGATACGATCGAAAGTCACCGGCACATCCGTGCTTAGTACCGAGCGTTGCAACCAGTTAAATGAATAACTCGGCACGCAGAATACAAAGCACAGGTGTGCCACTGACTTGCGATCGTATCTCAAAGTAAGTGTATGTAAGCTCCGTAATGGTGCATTCACACTGGAAGCGGATCCGCGTTCACAAAGCGGTTGCGAACGCGGTTGTATAAAGATCCAGTACAATGTCACGCGCACTCGATGACATCAAGTGCGAGTGCAATCGTACTGGATCTTTATACAACCGCGTTCGCAACCGCTTTGCAAACGCGGATCCGCTTCCAGTGTGAATGCGTCATTACGATCGGTTCACTAAAGGGTGTTTGCTTACGATTTCTTACGTTGTGTGAGGATTCACCGGGACATTCGTGTTTCGTACGTCGCGTGAATTGCTGCCCCTTGAACCGGTCCCCAAGTTTGTTTTGAAGCACTTTGACTCGCGACGTTAGCGGTCGTAAGCGGTCGTAACGTAACGTAACGTAACTAGAAAAATGCCCCGGTGTGAACTGACTTTCCCGTTAAAAAAATAGTGCTGCGCAAACCAGGCGTAATAAAATTCTTTAGTAGAACTGCCTCAACAACACAGCATGGATGCCGCATACGGAATTGTGAAAGCATGAACGGCGAACGATGTTATCAAATGAACGCTAGGTACCGCTCACGAATTAAATCAAAAGGTGATGAGAAACCTCTGGTGGGCACCAGCAAAAAGAATTCACGAACAGAGCATTTACAAAAAATAGCTACATGCTGACGCGTAGCAACACAAAACACGCCGAAGACACTTAAGATATCTTACGCGCAGAAATACGAAAGCGTCACGGAAGCCCCGGGTGAAGTATTTTTGAGTAATGTTTCTACACGTATTACATTTGTTTCTGCCGGTATTGTATTCGGGTACGTACGTTTTGGAGGCAGCGGGCCAGGTCTTCATTTTGCACACGGCGCTCAAGTGGTGACATCATGCTCCCCCACTGCGCAGGCGCGGAGCCCCCGCCGGCTTTACGCCTACCGTGACGAAGCATCAGCATCGCTGTGTTTTTCTTCGTGTTTTTCTTTTTTTCTGAGGCGCGTCCGCTATGATATTGAGCAACGCGTGCTTGATGACGTATTTAATGGCCATCTTTTGGGCCCAACGCCGACGCCTTTTCCCGTAATCAGGTATAAGGCTTTCGCCTTAAAACGGCATAATCTTTAAAGCGGACGGTTTATTGAAGGTATCAGAGGATACTTTATACTCGTTTTCGCGATCATTTGGGCCTCAACCACCGCCACGCGATCAGACGGTGTTATTAAAGCAGCGCCAAAAGTGTATCGTCATGCTGCTCGTCGCCTTGGCGCGTTGGCTATCACCGGCCGAACCAGGTATGCACAGTGAATGATCCGTGATTCTGCGTTTCTTTCTATGCGTGGATGGGTTTAGCCGGCGATACAGCAAACGCACAAAGAAGGCGAGCGCCGTGACGTTACACGTTTGGCGCTATACTTGATCGGCTTCAATCGCATCGTAGCGTCGGCCGCGGTCGGCCTTAAACGGAAACGGAGGTACCAAGACACACCCAGTTCGTCACACGACCGCACGATAATATGAATCGCATTTTCTTGCTTCCGCGACGATACATGCCATCGTGAAGTCCGTGCGTTCGTCAGTTTATCCGTGCCGAAGAAATCAGACAGTTGCGAAATGGGTATGCGAAACAAACGCATACCGCTCGCGATCGGCATCTGCTCTCGACGGAAGTGCGTCACCCTGTCCGGAAATTGAACTTTTTGACTCCGCGAGCCCATAGTCGGAGGCACGCGAGTTTGACTCGAGTCACGAGCGCCGGAAGTGCGCGTAGCCCGTTTAGTGAAAGCAGTCGCTCGAGTCGTGACTCCGAGTCTCTAATTAACGCACCCATTGACACTTGGGATTCTGGGACATTGAGGATCACGCTGTATCGATGACATCTGCCAATGTTTTTATCCCGCAGCAACCCACGGAAAATGAGGGTGTTTCGGCGAGCTGATCCTAGCGCTGACGGTAAACCCTGTTCCGAAAACGGGGACTGTAGCGCTGGCGAGTGCTGTCTGGATACTGTTACATGGAGGAGACATGGTCACACGAACTTGCAAGAAAACGCCAGGATTTTGCAGAGTGCCCTGGTGTCACTCCGGTGGAGAAAAAGTAGTCTTTGACCATGTGCCACAGGTAATAAAACATGCTCAAATTTATTCGTGCATAAATTACGTCGATAATTGTTTGCCTAGGTTATTGAACTATTCTAATATGATGAGATATGATTACAAGCAGGTTTTAGATGTCAGCTGCCATGCTCCTCCCGGTTATGCTCAACATTTTTTGATGAGGGCATATTTACGCCATAAAGACTTTTTTCTTATGTCAAGCTTTTGTTGCATCTCTTCCCGTTTCTTTTTCTCCGCCACTTTAGTGTTTATTTCTTTTCCATGCACTTCACCTATCCAGTTATGCCACATATTTTAAATGCATAACAATTTTACGGTGATCCTCACGCCGGATTGTGAGTTCTTGACATTTAGCCTCGATGACGTCGCAGCGTCACATGACACTGACGTCATCCCAATGGCACTGTAAATGCATAGTGTTATAGGTACTCTGTGACGTCACGTGACACCACGCCGTCATACGAGACTGTAATGCACGTGACACCGTGACGCAACGTGATGCGATGCCCTCACGTGATAGTGTGTCGTCAGGTCACACCACGGCCTCATGTGACACAATGATGCTAGGTGACACATCGTGACGCCGCGTAACACTGCGACATCGTGGTGTCACGTGACGTGACGTCCCGACTCACGTCACGTCACCTGATATCATGACGTCACGTGACACTGTGATGGCATCATAACGCGACATCGTGACGTCACGTCCCACAAGGATGTCATGGGGCACTATGACGTTACGTGGCACAGTGACTGCTTTATATAATCATAAAATTTACTCAATGTGCCCTTGAGTGGCTTCTTACTGTGCCCGCAAGAAGAGGAGCGCGAAGAGGCCGTTAATTCCTTGCATTTAGAACGCCCTTGGGAAATGCCGAGGAGAGAGGCTCTTCTTTTTTTCCCTCCTCGAAGTTTCACTTATCCTACTGTACTTTCTGCGCTTTCCGCGAAAGTGCGCTGATGTCATTTTTTTGTAATTTTAATGTTCCCTAATATTCCAGCTAAAAACTGGCCATTTTCTGGCTTCCAAATGTAATTATGTAATAAGCAGTTGTTTTCCAACCAACCATGACACAATCAACAGGATATAGACCGATATCACCAAGCCTTCTGCGCATGCGTGAGGCCGCCATAACGTTAGATCACAAGAGGCAGGCCAACGTCACTATACATCTGTTCACCACCTCGCTGAGACTGAGCAAAGCTATACAAGCGCCGAGCTAGCCCGCGCTCCTGGTTTTGAGACGTGAATTTTTAGCGCGAGTGCTCCTTCTGCGGAAGAACGCTTTAAAGCAGCGACCTCAAGCTCTCGTGCTTGTGGCATTGACTGCCGTCTCAGCTTAAGGGTGAACGGAGTATAGGGGGTATTCACTGGACGCCATATTTGAGTGCGTTGCTCAGAGCGCATGCTCAGAACGAGCTTACAATAATAGGCTGCTAAGACCTGCAATCTTGATGGTGTGGAATACGCGTTGCAAAAGAACTGTGGAAGCTCGCCATCAGCACGCGCGCAGCAGTCGTGCACACAGCTATGGCCGCCAGTAGCGTGCGATCTCCTCAGCCCAGCACGCGGCATGTTCGACCTTCCGAAAGCGAGCAAGAGACCAATCTCACCAGCGAGTTTGACTACACCACCGCTTCCGCAATGCATCGAGGAACTTTAGTCTTTCTGCGTGCGACAACCTCGCTGGAGCTGTGAGGGCACGAACAGTCTCGTGGACTGTTGATTGCCTCCTGTGAACTAAAGTTATGGCGGCCTCGCGCATGCGCCGAACGCTTGGTGAGATTGGTCTGGCGGCCTCGCGCATGCGCCGAGGCCGCCATAACTTTAGTTCACAGAAGGCAATCAACAGTGCACGAGACTGTTCGTGCCCTACACGCGCACAGCTCCAGCGAGGTTGTCGCACGTGCAGACAAACTAAAGTTCCCTCGATGCATTGCGGCAGCGGTGGTGACTCACGCGCTGCGGCCTTGCACAAAAAAAATCAATTTGGCTCGCCAGTGCTTTGAACACTTTGAGTAGCTCGCTGAGGATTAACAGCGACGCTAGCCTCACCCGGCTCCATCAGCTCCGCGTTCAAACCTTCGCACCTTTCGGTTCTGTAAGTTGTAGAGTTCCTGTATAGGCTCCCTATGGGACCCAGAGTTGCGCGTTCATCCCCGTAGCGTTGTCTTTCTTGCGCGGCATGCTGATCCTGATACTCGCATGACTGAATTCAACAAAACGTGGCGCCGCGCGTTCGACGTGCAAGGCGCGCTCAGAAGCAAGGGAACGTACACCGGGGCGAGTGCAACGTCTACTTCTCCTGCACGGCATTTGATCCGGCTCCTCACTTGATCAATCGAAAATGTACAGCTTGTGAAGTATGGTTCAGGAACAAGAACATAATGTAAATCAGGAACAAGAACAAAAGGCTTACAATCGCCGCCACGGAGTTCGTGACTTAGTTGTTATTTGCTAAAATACTGAGCAATTGCCAATTATGATTATATTTAATACTTCCCTATTATTTATGTTTCCTGGCATTCCTGACCGTGTGCTCTCTTTATATTTCAGGTTTTTCAGGTGTAAACAGTGCCTCTATCTGCCGGGAAGGTGCCACCTGTCGAAGCATAATAAACCAATTTTTCAGAGCTATTTTGTTATGTGCGTCAGGAATATTTTCGCGCACAGCAATTACTCATATTTTACATTGTCTTGATGAGCAGTGTAAAAGAGTATCGTCACTGAGAACAAAAAAAAAACTCACAGGACTTTGCGAGTCCCAACAATCTCACAGTCGCTCCCCTGCCAATGAGATCATGGCATTAGTTGATAAGAACGCATAAGAACAAGTCACGAAGCAAGAAGCGTGAACGTTATGTCCACGCCTTGTATTTCTTAAGATTTCAGTGATTATAGCTGCTTTCCAAATAACAGAATGCTGACATTAAGTGTTCCGAATATAGCCTGCAAAGCACCGCGCTCACGTTGTAGTAGTCGTGGTGAGACCAGAGTTGCCAGACGATCCGGCGTTCGACGAGTTTCATATGCTTACGATGAAGTTCATGCAATGTAAATCTTAACAAGATTGCTCTAGCATTTACAGCCAATAATTGGTAAGAAATAAAAACACGTATTATAAGAGCTGCAAACGCACGGACGTTCATTTGAATGCGGAGCATATCTTGGTTATAATTCTATAATTAGAATCAAGATATGCTCTTGTTACCCCCAGAAGAGCGGAAGTTTACGAAAAATCTCGCATGTTATCGTAATTGTTATCGTAATCTTTATTGGCTCAGGCGAGCCGTAGCACCGCGAAAAGGCGACAGCCCGTACCATCGAGGCCCGCGGTGCCACGTCTAGTGATGATGGTTATGAGATGATATATACAAGGGGTGGACGACGCGGTCTTCTTAACATCGCATCGGAGGCTTCACCGTGCGTTGCGGCTGGGAAAGCCTTGGCGGTTTGATGGCAATCAGGACGACGTGCTCTTCGATCCGCCGCACGAGTCTTTGAGGTCCGGCGGCGGTTCAGGCTGTTGTGGTAGATGTCGCTACCATCAGGTTGTACATATATGAGGCAGTAAAGAGACAGACGAAATGACTCGGTTCGTTCCACCCCGGACCAGGCGCGTGTGTGTGATCGTTCCTCCCTAACCGTGGC
>JAZHYW010045383.1:0-36322 GCA_037355805.1 Ixodes ricinus | reverse complement strand
TAATCTAATTTCAAACTCGCGAACAAATATGACAATGAAAAGTGTGCTATTTATCACCACTGGTGCCAATTGCAGTATTTTGAATTACCAAGAAATAAAATTTAAAAAAAATAGTCTAAGATCAATGAAAACATTCTAGGTGTGAGAAATTCATGTAAAATTAAAATATTTGTGGGTAAAGTATATTTTGCTATCAAATTCGCGACTTTTGACAATCGGCAAAACGTCCAAAGTCGCCGCCAATATCCTTCACGACCAAATGCCCATAAGTAGAAAAAAGAAAATTAAATAAAAAATTGTTTTATTATTAATCTTTTCATAACACTTAGTTACTTTCATTTTTACGCTCCGTCGTTTTGCCAGTCTCAGCCATTCAAGTTCGAAGGGACGCCTACCTGCTTGCACGTCTGCTCACTGCAGCACGTTTCTTTGGCGTTGGAAGCCGGTGAAACAGTAGTGAGTTTTAGTAATGCGTATAGAGGGAACGCAAGCGCTGTGTGCTGGCGTTAGCTTTGCGTGTTCCATACTGCGCGTGCGCGGAGCCCAAAAGTGCGGTCTTGGATGGCGCATGGCGATGAGGCGCACGCACAACCTGGGGCACGCAACTCTATCCCAAATGCATACCGCTGGCGTTTGCTTCTATGCGTATTCTATGCGCAATACTAAAACTCTCTAGTGAGGTACAATCCCATGCCGGCTGTAGCACTACGTTGGGACCGTGAATAGTGTTTTTTGCATTCGGAAATAACATTTCGCGAGCCATGATCGCGAGCAGTTCCGCCATGCCCGCTGAGCAGGAGAATCGGGGGCCTTCACTAGAGCGCTTCCCGTTTCAGCCGCGGGAGGGCGAGCGTCGAGCTGAAGACGCGAATAGGAAGTTGCACTCCTCTGGCGGCACTTGGAGGACGACCATGGCGCGCTGATACGCCGAACGACCAATCACTGCGCACTCTGCTCAGTTACGTTGGGAGCCCGGCCGCCGGCGCACCCATGTCTCACCAACGGCAACCACACTGCTGCTCCGACCCAACAGCGTCACCAATGCCCGGAATGCCCTGCCTCCTTTCCGTCCAGGAAGGGTCTGGGCAATCACCACCAGTGGCACCGCAAACAACGGGCCGGTCGGCATGCCCTTGTTGACCTCGGGGTCCCTGCCAGCCATGGAGACACAAGCAGCAGTGTGAGCCACGGCCGAGCCACTACCGTGGCATCCTGTCGACCTGCCTGCCCATGTGAGACACTGCAACGCACTCCGTCCAGCGCCAGCCGCACACTGGCCAGCCACGCAAGCACGCCAGCCCCTGTGGGGTCAACTGTGGAGCCGCCGGACATGCAGCGCACACCCATGGCACTGCCAAGCCCCAACCCCCAGCTACCACCAGAGGCCGAGGTTCCACTTGAAGAATCGACCCGGGACACCACCACAACCGAGAGCTCACCAAACGACCGGCACCCCTCCGACACATTACTGTGTCTCACCGCCGACGATCCCGCCAAGGACGGCAGTGACACCGAAGCAGCCGAAGCTGCTCACGAGGAGGCCCCTCCAACACCAGGCACCAAGATCCCACGAGCACACCAATGGGTGCAACCCCCAACGACCAGACCGATGCCGGCAGTGTGACCACGGGGGCCGAAGCTGCCGATGAAGAAGTCCCCACCAACACCGGGGACCGAGACGTCACGAGCACACGAAGAAGCTCAACCCCCAACGACCAGGCTGACGCCGGAAACATGACCGAGACCGGCGACGTCGGCCACTGTGATGACCCTGCCGGCACCTCAGTGCCGTGGGAACCGTCCGACGAGTCCTGCGTGCTCTCTGAACACACAAAGCGGTTGCGGAGGCTACTCAGGGAACCGCGGTGTCTGCTGCGGGTTGGAGCAGCTTCACCACCACTCGGTCGAAATCGAGGCAGTGACGACAGCCGTGAACATCTGGAGGAAGGCCTCGCCGTGAAGTCAATCCCAACTGCCCTCAGCAGATCCAGTCCCTGTACCGCCGCAACCGCCGCCGGGCAGTGAGACTTATCGTCGAGGGTCTCTCCACGCAGTGTCCCGTCCCACTGGACGAGCTCCAGGCCCACTTTACCACCACATGGGCCCCTAGGGTGGTTGACACGGACCTCCTCATGGCCCGAGTGGCAGCGGCATGCGAGATATCCATGGCTGCCTTCACCGACGACGAGGTGGCGACCCGCCGGCGACGCTGCAAGAGTACGGCACCCGGTGGCGACCGCTTGACTTGTCCACACTGGCGAACTGTCGATCCCGAGGTTTCCTTCCTTGCGGCGGCATTCAACACCTGCCTACTTCATCACCGCGTGCCAGACATCTGGAGGGAGTCGAGGACGATTCTCATCTACAAGAAGGGAGATCGGCGAGACCCCGCCAACTGGCGCCCAATCTCCCTCGGTTGCACAGTCGCGAAGCTCTACGCCGGATGCTTTGCGGCTCGTATGCAGCAGTGGCTGTCTGACCACCGCGTCCTGTCACGGTGCCAGAAAGGAATCATGCTACACGACGGAGTGTTTGAACACAACTTCGTGCTGCAGGAGCGCTTGGATGCGGCCCGGACGGGCGGTGGAGACCTTTGTGTGGCCTTCTTTGACTATGCCAACGCCTTCGGGTCGGTCGCCCACAATGCCCTCGTCGACGCGGTCCGGGGAGCTGGTGCCGGGGAGGCATTCGCCTCCATAGTGGAGGTCCTGTACAGCGGCAACACGACATCCATCGTCGGTGAGGAGGGCATCACAGAGCCCATCAACATCTCATCCGGGATCCGACAGGGCTGTCCACTGAGCGGGCTGCTGTTCAACCTGGTTCTCAATCCGGTCATCAGGGTGGTGCAGGAAGGTGAAGAGCAGTACAAAATCCTCGCCTACGCCGACGACCTCACCCCTTGGCCGACAACCCAGGGACACTGCAGCAGCGCATCAACATCGTGGCGGCCCTCTCCTCCCGGCATGGGCTCCGGCTGAACCCGGCCAAGTGCAGGACCCTCCACCTGTCCGGCCAGCACCCTGTCGGCACGAGACCTACCCGTTTCCTGATCGAGCGTGAGCCTGTCCCGACCATCGGAGATCTTCATGGGACACACCTTCCTGGGCAGATCCGTCGGGTACAAGGTGCTCTACGACGACGCGACCATCAGCGATGCCGTGGACCTCGGCAAGCGCCTCCTCAACTCGGTGCTCGCTCCGTGGCAGAGGCTGGATGCGGTAAAGATTTCTCTTCCCCGAGCTCAACTTTGCCATGAGGGCGGGCGTCCTAGGAAAGGTGGAATGGCGGAGACTGGATGACGCACTGCGCCCGGCCGCTGCTCAAGCGCACGCTGTGCCTGTCAAGCTGCCAACGCCCGCAACGACTACCTTTATGGGAGCGCGGCGGCAGGTGCGGCGGGCATACCTGTAGTGGCGGATACAAGCGACGCCTGTCGAGTGGACGGGGCATTCAAGCTCCTCTCCTCCGCCGACGCCGAGATCCGCGACATGGCCCTCCAAGCCGTGACCCAGGTGGTCTCAAAACGCCTATGGCGGGTTGCGGCTACAGAGGACGTCGAGAGGTACCTGACCGGGGAGACCGAGGGCGACTTCCGGGCCAGCTCAATGCAGGTCCAGTCTGTGTGGACCGAGGCCCGGAAGGCCTCCCGCCGCCTTGAAGTGGGGTGGGAGCTGCAGCCTGACGGTGCCCGAATAACGTGCGGAGACGTCTCGGTGTCCGCCAAACATCGGCACAGGGTGATCCGGACCCTTCGGCTCATCCTGACAGCAGCACGGGACACGGCCCTCCAGCAGAGGCCCAACCAGGGCAAGGTGATGGAGTGTGTCGCCTCTGACCCAACCAGTTCCCACTTCATGAGGTCAGGGCGGCACACTCGGTTTGCCAAATGGACGTTTGTGCATCGTGCCCGGCTGAACCGGCTTCCCCTGAACGGTGCACGCCCGTGGGCTGCAGCTGCCGACCAGCGGTGCAGAGCCTGCGGCTACCCCCGGGAGACGCTGCCGCACGTCCTCTGCCACTGCATGGTGCAGAGCCGGGCCCTCACGGACAGGCATGACCAAGTGGTGAGCCGTATCAGGGCTGCAGCCGCTAGCCGGTTCACCATAACTCATGAGAACCAGCCCGTCGGCGGCACAAGCCTGCGACCTGACCTGGTGCTCGTCCGGGGTGAAGAGGCCCTCATCATCGACGTCTGCTGCCCCTCCGAGAACCGTCGCGCCGCACTGGAGGAAGCTCGCCTACAGAAGATCACCAAGTACGAGCCCGTGCGGCAGCTTCTACTGAGGCGGTTCCAGAGGGTGGTAGTGGAGGCCGTGGTGGTGGGGGCGCTCGGGTCGTGGGACCCTGCAAACGACCAAGTCATGCGTCGCCTGTGTAGCAGACCACATGCACGGACCCTGAAGAGACTAATAGTCAATGAGGCGATAGCAAAATCGAGAGACATGTACGTGAAACGGGTTTACTACGGTTGATCGAACGCCATTTCATCGAAGCACGTTTTAGAGAACGGGCACGTTTTATCAAAGCACGGTTTAGAGAAAGCAGAGCCTCAGTTTAGAGAAACGTCGTTTATCGAAAACGGGACGATATATATAAAAAAAGGCTTTTCTACTTCGCGCGTGTGTCACTGGTGCGCGTGTTAATCCCAGGCCCCCTGCTGCGTTCCCGCCGCTTCGCGACGGCAGTCTGCGGCGGCTCATTACAAAAATGTTAACTCACATGAACCATCCGTACACGCCGACTTCGCGACGGCCGAATTCGCTAAAAGGAGGCTCATCGCCATATTTTTTTCTAAACTGGGTTTCTCTATAAAGGGATTCGATAAACTGGGGTCGGTAAAACGGCGTTCGCTAAAACGAACTTCTCTGAACCGCATGCCTCCGGCGTGAAACACGTTGGGAAGTGAGGATTATCAACGTCCATACATCTTCCCCCCCCCCCTTTTCTTTTCTCTTTTTTTCATTTATTGTTTTTGAATGTTACAGCTCATTTTATGCAATGAACAAGTGTTTGAGATGTAATTTTTTATGTAACAAGCATCACTAAAAATCTGTTCTTATCAGCTTAATATCTGATATGGACCTAATTGGTCCAAGATATTAAACGTATTTTTGTAAATGGTGTTCCTACGAAGCTTGCTTCGAGGTCGCTAGGGTTGCCCCGCTATTGCACAACCTCCGAGAGCGGCCCGCCCCCTCTGGGGGTAAATAATGAATTCCAAAATCAGATCATGAGTTATCTTCCTGGCCTCGCGGCTAAGATCAGTCTAGTAACATGCCGATTTTTTTTTAATTTGCATTTTTGGTTTTTAGTTTGTTGCGTTGTTTTCGGGTTTCGATCTTTGCCATGACGGCTTTCTCGTCAGTGACCGATCGACGCCATTATCGACGCCTTCCAACACGTGGTCGGACAACCCGTCCGTTTGGCTAACTAGTTGAAGTCTAGTACACTGTAGGTTGAAGTATGGTGCCTGGAACGCGTCTCCGACTGGTGTGTTTACCGCGTCCAAAAAAGTGGTCGCCTCGATTTCCGCCTGATGACGTCATAGAAGTGTCATGCTGTCGCCGGTCGCGACCCTGGCGGTGTTCTAGCAGCTGTGGTGGATGTGGCAGACGCCTGTTCTGCTGCAGGTCGTTCTCCACTGTGACAGTCCACGGAAGGTGCAGCATCCGGAAGTTGTGACGCCTTGACGGCAGCGACACTCGCACCCGCTCGTGATTTTCGCCAGGATTTCTACGGCCAACCGCCAGGATCGCGACAGGCAACAGCATGACACACCGGCTTCTTTGACGTCATTTGTTGCCACTTCGGGACCACTTTTGATGCTAATCATGTTGTATTACACCTGAGACTGCGGTGGATGAAATTGGAAGAACTTTCAGTAGAAGGAACAGACACAGAGAACGTCTCATGTTGAGAATGTTGAGACGTTCTCTGTGTCTGTTCCTTCTACTGAAAGTTCTTCCAATTTCATCCACTGCAGTCTCAGGTGTAATACAACATGATTAGCTACCACCAGCTCTCCTGCACTCTCACCGTCTTTTCACTTTTGATGCCTCGGCGGGATAGGACGCTAAACACACGAGTCGAAGACGCGATCCAGGCACCGTAGCTCAAGTGCAGATCGCTTCTAGGCCTTTTGCCTAAGATCAAAGTGTAGCCTGCAGTGGCTATACTTCGTTTCAGCTTCCGCCCGAGCGCAGCCAAAGGCTGAGGGGCGGTTCGCAACTTCGGGAAGAGCATTCCTACGCACCACAAAGTAGTCCGCAAAGGTAATTCTTTTAAAATAACTGGTTTGAGCGCAAACATTGCACAATTTTCCAGATGTGTACTGCTGAGAATGATTTGCAACTAAAGGAATTAAACGTCTGAAGTTTATGTTTTTATTAATATATGTAAATTCGTGTGGTTTGGTAAAAGCACGTACATCCTCTGGCAACACGGCTGCAGCGCTCGGTTTTTCTGTGTGATTTCGTTCCCGTAATGACCGAATCATGTGCTTCGCTGCTTTCCTCGCCGAGTCGCTTCAAAACGTCCTTTCGCAAAGGCACGTTTGAGCGTCAGGTCGTGATGAATGTCTATAACTTTTAAATTCGGCGGGAGACTCCGGCCGCGTCGTACCGGGAATGCGTTGTAAACAAGAAAAGCGTCCGGGCCACTACAATTCACTGATACCGGCGAAATCAGGGCACCCCTTTACCGGCCACATTGAACGCCGGGAAGCTGGTGGAAAGGACTGCGCCTCGAGCCCTGGTATATCCAGACAATACAAAAAGACATCAACGGCCGGGTCATCGGGCACTCTGCAATGTGTACTTACATCTCGGAACTACGCCGAAATGCCGAACAGAAGGAAAGCTCGTACACAGACGCCAGCGGCCAGCCTACGTACTGACATCCCCTGTGACTAAATTTCAGAACGTGAAAGGGCACTTTTTAACCCTGTAGCAGACGATACCGTTGATGCACCCGTAGCAGAAGCAATACTCGGCGAGCGCGGGCGGCGCGGACGACCAGCGGCGCGGGGTGTGGTACAAAAGTGCTGGTAGATCGCGTGACCTATTGCCGGCGTGTGATTGGCTCCGGCCACACGTAGCTTTGGCTGCGCTCGGACGGAAGCTGAAACGAGGTATAGATCAATGCCGGCCGAGTTGAGGCGGGTGTCGCCTCCAAACTTTGTCCCCCCCCCCTTTTTTTTTTTGGGGGGGGGGGGAATTTAAATTATATGTTTCGTTTAATTTTTTTTTCTTCAGAAGTGTTCTTATCAGCGTAACATCTGATATGGACGTAAATGTTCTATATCTTACAATGCATATTTTATAATGTTACAATGCATATTTTATAAGTTATGAAAACTGAAAGAAACTTTTGTTAGGCCTTTGACGATGGCGTTCCTGAGATTTCCAGTTTTTAAATAAAATGGTAGAGGTCTCGTACACATTATCTTTGTTGTTTATTGCACCCAGGGGTTCAAAAGAAGCGACTTTGCTTATTTGCCATGTCCCACGCTTTCGCAAAAAACATGTTTCTTCTGGCAAGAGGGTTGCATCCGGAGCATAAAGAAACAAGCTACTGTAAACGACTGATTTTTCGCGGGCTCAGTGTTTCGCGATTTAGCTGAAAGCTGAAGTTTCGGAATATTTCGCGGGTTCTAATTTTCGCGATGTGCTGGGTTCTCAGGATAGATTCTAACGTGTTTACATTTTCGCGGAATTGTTCGCGGGACCTTTTTTCGCGAGTTGTAGACGATTCGCGAAAATTAAGTCGTTTACTAGTTAATTAAGTCAAAACTAACATCAAACTTATAAAACAGACATCAAGCACTATAAACTGTGAAAATTGAATTATGTTATCGTAAATAATAAAAAAAAATTTTCCTCTCGCGAGTATTTCCTAAGACGAAGTACAAAACAGTCCCATTTTTTCTACCCTAATTGGCTTGCTGCCATCTGTGTATGGCACCTTTGTATGGCGGCGAAGCCAACTTAAGCGCGAAAAAAAAAATGGAGCTGCTTTTTAGTGCATAACGGCAAAGCCAACGTAAACGTAAAAAAGAAAATGTGGCTGTTTCGCCTTTAATACTTTAATCCTCGAGTATCCCGCGGATGAAATTTGGCGTGCAGTGTGAATAAGAGTTGCCTTTATAGAACTGTAAAAAAATCCGTAATCCCATTTTGTTATTTTAAGTGTGGGCGCAAGACATTTCATTCAATCTTCGTATTGCCTTTAAAAAATCACTGAACCTACAAAAACTCGTTTTCCACATAATCAAAACAGGCATGATCAAAAAAATTCTTCGAAAAAAAAACAACATGTTTTGCCCAATATTTATCTTTACGGGCGAAACCGAAATTTTACCCCTGTGGGATGATGATGATATGTGAACTTGGGAGAGTTGGTTATGTTGGGGTAGGTGTCGCTACCATTAGGTTGTATATATATATGAGAGAGAGAGAGGAGAGAGAATATCTTTATTGAAACAGAGAGTTTAGTCTGTGCTTTGCGCTCTAACAGGCTTCTCTGTGGTGGGGAAGGGGAGGGGGACAGAAAGACGATCGACAAAGGGTCAATGATGATGATATGAAATGTTAAAATATATACATGCTATAGTGTCTAGTTTCATGATGGAAAATGAGAGAAAGATGAGAAAAATAATTATAGCACTGTCAGCAACTCAGTGTCCTCGAGGAATTTAAAGAGGGCTTTTATGTTTCTTAGCAGGCCAAGGTCCGAGAAGCTTTGGTAAATCAAAAGGCCTACATATGAGAGAGTATAAAGAGGCAGACGAGGTTACTTGTTTCGTTCTAACGCTGAAAGTCTTATCGCGTTTGTAGCATCGCCTGCGTCTGGACCCAAGCTGAAACGAAGTATAGCTCAGCCTCACGAGAGCGGAATGAGCCCTCGTGCATGGAACGCGCGGCACCGGTAGCTGTGACAGCGCTGTAAGCGCGTCCTATGGTAAAGATATAAACAACCGTTTAGAGTACCGTTGGTTGAGACTAGCTGAGACGCCAGAAAGTCCTGGTCGGTACCATTTTGAGTGTTTGTGCGTATGGCGCGTGCTTTGCTCGCCTTCCCTAAGTGACACAAACGCACGTGCTGGGCTGCGGAGATCGTGCGCAGGGCTGTGAAAGTGTCAACAAATTTAGAATCGCCCTCAAGAGTGGGCTGGCGTATCTAGAGTGTGCCGGCCACCTGACGAACGCGCAAAACTCCGCACCGTTTGATGCTATTCGCATTAACGTAGATAATCATTCCCAAAGGATGGGTTCTGCTGATTTTTATATCTTTACGGGCGAAACCGAAATTTTACCCCTGTGGGATGATGATGATATGTGAACTTGGGAGAGTTGGTTATGTTGGGGTAGGTGTCGCTACCATTAGGTTGTATATATATATGAGAGAGAGAGAGAGAGAGAGAATATCTTTATTGAAACAGAGAGTTTAGTCTGTGCTTTGCGCTCTAACAGGCTTCTCTGTGGTGGGGAAGGGGAGGGGGACAGAAAGACGATCGACAAAGGGTCAATGATGATGATATGAAATGTTAAAATATATACATGCTATAGTGTCTAGTTTCAGGATGGAAAATGAGAGAAAGATGAGAAAAATAATTATAGCACTGTCAGCAACTCAGTGTCCTCGAGGAATTTAAAGAGGGCTTTTAAGGCTGCTCGATGTTTCTTAGCAGGCCAAGGTCCGAGAAGCTTTGGTAAATCAAAAGGCCTACATATGAGAGAGTATAAAGAGGCAGACGAAGTTACTTGTTTCGTTCCACCCGGACCAGGCGCGTGTGTGTGTTCGTTCCTCTCTGGCCTCGACGGTCGCCGGTCTCTACATGGTGTCAGAAGTGAGCGGCTAGCGCCTTTTCTCTTTTCAAGCGCCAGCATCATCCTCGAAGGAGACCGCCATGGCCGAAGGGGAGGGCGCCGCCGCCGGTCCGGGAGCGTTGCCAGTCGGTGCGCTCAATCTACGAGCACCGCCCCAGTTTGACTTTAGCAACCCCGGAAAATGGAAACAGTGGCATCAGCAGTTCGAGGACTACGTCTACGCGTCAGGACTCTACGCCGCCAGCGACAAAGTCCGTGTTCGGACCCTACTATACTCCATGGGGCCGCAAGCGCGGGACGTCCTGACTTCGCTACACGTCGGCGACTCAGACTTCGACAACTACGATCTGATTGCCGAGAAGTTCAACGCATACTTCGTTCACCCAGTCAATGAGCTCTACGAGAGCGCACGCTTCCACAGACGGTTGCAGCAAGCGGGTGAGTCAGCAGACTCCTTTTTTACGACGCTCAGCAACATGGCAAAAAAATGTAACTACCCGTCGCGAGAGGTGGAGGAGCGGCTCATTCGCAACCGTTTTGTGGTGGGCTTGCGAGACACAAAGCTGTCGGACAGACTGTGCCGAAACACGAAGCTTACGTTGGACGAAGCGCTCATTCAAGTTCGCCAATACGAGGACGCAGAGAGGGAACGGAAGCTGCGGGACTCGCCGGCATCCACTGCCATGGCAGCTTCAGCAGAAGCAAAAGCGTTAAACATTGACGCGGCAAAAGTTGCGAAGAACCGCCGGCCAAGGCCGAAGCAAGCGAGCGGCAACGCAGCGAGTGCATCTTCATGTGGCTTTTGCGGACGTTCTCCGCATCCGCGCTCAGAGTGCCCTGCTAACCGTGCGCAATGCAACAAGTGCCACAAGAAAGGCCACTTCGCAGCTGTCTGCCGCGCCAAGAACAAGTTGGCTTCGCTGGAGCTTGGTGCCGTCCGTTCTTCGTCCAAGGCTAAAGCGAAGTTTGTAGACGTGAAGGTCAACGACGTACTGCTGAGCTTCAAGGTTGACAGCGGAGCGGAGGTCACCGTCGTCCCCAGTACGTTTTCGGGGATACCAGCTCGCCTGGAACCCCCAGAAGGGGAGTTGACAGGACCCGCCGGTCAACCGTTGGACGTGCTAGGAACGTTCATCGCGGCCTTGGAATGGAAAACCAAGCGCGTCAAGCAGAAGCTCTACGTGGTGCGTTCGCAAGTTGTTCCCTTGCTGGGATTTCCGGCAATTCAGGCGTTGGGCGTGGTCAAGTTTGTGGATCACCTTCCGGAGTCTTCTACCGAAAGCTGTCCTAGTGAGCTCGACGGGACTTTGTCGACACAGCTCTTTCAGGGTCTCGGGGAACTTCGGGAGCAGTACACAATTCGTCTTCAGCCGAACGCGGTACCGTACTCGCTGCACGTTCCGCGAAGGGTCCCCATCCCGCTACGCGATGTTGTGAAGTCTGAACTAGACAAGATGGAGGCCCAAGGCGTAATCCGAAGAGTAACCAAACCGACGCCGTGGTGCGCAGGCATGGTAGTGGTGCCGAAAGCTTTGGGAAGCTGCCGCATATGCGTGGACCTGACTCGACTGAACCGGGCAGCGCTGCGTGAACGTCACATCCTGCCGACAGTGGATCAAGTGTTTGGACTTCTGGGCGAGGCGCGAGTCTTCTCCAAGCTCGACGCCACGTCGAGTTTTCACCAAGTGAAGCTGTCAAGTGAGTCCCAAGAACTCACAACGTTCATTACCCCGTTCGGTCGGTTCTGCTTTTGTCGGTTGCCTTTCGGGATTACCTCTGCGCCGGAATATTTTCAACGCCAGATGTCGTACATTTTGGAGGACCAAGATGAGTTGTCCATATGATTGACGATATTCTCGTTTTTGGCCGAGATCGTGTGGAACACGACAAGCGTCTCACAAAGGTTCTTGACCGCTTAAAGAAAGCAGGTCTGACTCTGAACTGGTCCAAATGCAAGTTTGGCGTCACCAGTGTCAAGTTCATTGGAGTGGTCGTCAGCCAGAATGGTATTATGCCAGACCCCGAGAAGGTGGAGTCTGTACAGCACATGGAACCACCGGTCGACGTCGGAGGTGTCCGCAGACTGTTAGGCATGGTCAACCACGTAGGTACGTTTTTGCCACATCTGTCGGACGTCACAGCGCCTATTCGAGAACTGCTGAACAAGAGGAGTTCGTGGGTCTGGGGACCAAGCCAACAGGCTGCCTTCCTCAAGTTGAAGACTATGCTCTCTTCAGACATTCGTATGGTTTGCTACAATCCGGACCACCCAACCATAGTGTCTGCTGACTCCAGCTCTTTCGGTCTCGGGGCAGTCCTGCTCCAGGACCAACCGTCAGGCGGGCGTCGGGCGGTGGCCTTTGCTTCACTGTCCCTTACTGCAACCGAGCAGAGGTACAGCCAGACCGAAAAGGAGACTTTGGCAGTGACATGGGCCGTGTGTCGCTTCGATGAGTACGTCCGGGGACTGCGGTTTACAGTGGGAACCGATCACCAGCCCTTGACTGCGTTGCTTGGCGACATGGACGTAGACCTTCTTCCTCCACGAGTTAAGCGACTGAGGATCAAGTTGATGCGGTATCAGTACCAGGTCTTATATGTTCCTGGGAAGCTCCTGGCAACGGCCGACACCCTGTCCCGAGCACCGCTGAGCCAAGAAACTCCATCAACTTGCGACAGCCTAGAGCTGTACGCCCAGAGCGTGGTTCACGCAATCCAAGAAGGTGCGCCCGTCAGCCTCGAGGTGGTCCGTCGACAACAGTCAACAGATGGCGAGTGCACAGCACTGGCAAAGTTCTGCGACCAAGGTTGGCCTCAGAAGACCAAGGTTCCATGTCACCTAATGAGGTACTGGAACTACTGCGGAGAACTAACCGTTTGTGACGGTGTGCTTCTAAAAGGAGGACGCCTCGTGATTCCTGCATCGCTGCGACCTGAGGTCCTGCAGGCCATTCACGAGGGACACCAAGGAGTGAACCGATGCAAGGCACGGGCTCGAGACTCGGTGTGGTGGCCCGGTATCGGCGATCAAATCAAAACCATGGTCGAGAAGTGCGAGCGCTGCGCATCTACGAGGGTACAGCGGGCTGAACCTCTCATGACGTCGCCTCCAACAGAGCTACCTTGGCAACAGGTAGGAGTCGATTTATTTCACTTAAACGGCCAAGATTTTCTACTGATGGTGCACTATCACTCACGTTATCCTGAAGTAATGACACTACGAAGCACGTCAAGTCAAGCCGTGATCTCTGCAGTAAAAAGTGTCATGGCGCGTTTCGGGATCCCTGAGGTACTTCGAAGTGACAACGGACCACAGTTTGCCTCCCACGACTTCGCCAGATTCGCGGAAGACTACGGATTTAAGCACGTCACCAGCCGTCCTGAATTTCCGCAGTCCAACGGAGAAGTGGAGCGTACAGTCCGGACAGTGAAGGACCTCTTGGTTAAAGGCGACGATCCGTTCTTGTCAATTCTCGTCTATAGAGATACTCCAGGCATCTTGGGTTTTAGCCCTGCTCAGCTGCTAATGGGTCGACAGCTCCGGACTCAAGTACCCAAGGCTGCCGAGAAACTCCAGCCAGCATGGCCGAAGTCACAGGTCTTTCTGGAGCGGGACAGCGCGGCGAAGCGACGCCAAGCTTCCGACTTCAACCGTCGTCACGGAGTGCGCGAGCTCAGGGAACTTTCACCTGGCAAAGATCTGTGGGTGACCGACGCACAGTGCCCTGCCCAAGTGCTTAGCCGAGCGCAACGCCCACGCTCTTACGTCGTCGAAACTCCGCGAGGTGTGTTGCAGAGAAATCGGCGACACCTGGTTCCTTTCGAGAGCCAACCTACGGAGCCAGTTCCCGTCTTGCCAGCTCCGGTTTTGCCGGTTCCTAGCCGCCGATGGAGCCAATGGCCAGCAACCCGAAGATTATGAACAAAGACTGGTTACAGCTCCCTCTCCGCAGCCTTCTGCCGAGGAAGCTCCCGCAGAGCCAAGGGCAAGTCCGAGAGCTGATGCAAGTCAGGCACCAACGCATGTCGATCCACACTCCTCGACGCACGAGATCTGGCCGTCGAGTAGTAGCTCTAAAGAGACTGAACTTGTAGTGAGGTTGCGCATTGTTATTTGTTCATCCACGAGCGATCTCTCTGAGAAAGGGGGATGTTGTGGTAGGTGTCGCTACCATTAGGTTGTATATATATGAGAGAGTAAAGAGGCAGACGAAGTTACTTGTTTCGTTCCACCCGGACCAGGCGCGTGTGTGTGTTCGTTCCTCTCTGGCCTCGACGGTCGCCGGTCTCTACAGCGACGACTTATGTCACTGAATGTTTAATTAATGCTGCTGCATCGTCTATCCCACAAACCTCTGGTAAGCTCCCCAGGAGATGCAAACCCTGGTGGAACGATGAGTGTACAGCCACTCGAAAGAAACAAAATAGGGCTTGGGGAATCTTCCGCCGATATCCGACGCCTCTTAACCTGATGGAATTTAAAAAAAGCAGAGCCAAGGCTCGATGGACTTGAAAACAAGCCAAAAAAGACATCGTGGGTTAAATATATTTCAGCCCTAAATAGCTTTGTACCGTTGAAAGAAGTGTGGGACCGCCTGCGGAAGGTCCGAGGAGATTACCAATTTTTTCGAACTCCTCTCTTTTCCTCCTCCTCTGTATCACTTAAAGATCAAGCAAACATCCTTGGTGAACATTTTCAGCTTATCAGTAGCTGCTCAAATTTCAGCGCAAAGTTTAAGAAATTCCAGTCTATTGCTGAAAAGCAGCGCCAATCTCCATGTTAGGGTCTGCCACTGTTACATACAACAAAGCATTCACTATGGGTGAACTCAAAGTAGCACTTTCTACAAAAAAGCAGGCTGCACCAGGCCCAGATAAAATTCATTATCAAATGCTTAGACACCTGTCCCCTGAATCACTTTGCCATTTGCTGACGTTTTTTAATCACCTATGGAAAGAAGCTGCGTTCCCTCAGTGCTGGAAATGTGCTCATGTTATACCTCTCTTGAAACATGGAAAAGATCCCTCCATCCCCTCAAGCTACCACCCCATCGCACTCACTAGTTGCCTGGGGAAGACATATGAAAGGCTCATTAATCGGCGTCTTCTTTATTTTTTGGAGGCTGAGAACTTTTTTCATGTTAATTAGTGTGGATTTCGAGAGGGACGATCAACCACAGATCACTTGGTTCGTTTAGAAACCCTTATTCGTGAGGCATTTGTGCACCGACAACATTGTGTTTCGGTATTTTTTGATATGCATAAAGCATATGATACCGCATGGAGGTATGGAATCCTTCGAGATCTGTACAACTGCGGTGTGCGTGGTCGATTACTTCAGTGCGTACAAAACTTCCTAACTGAACGAACCTTTCAGGTTCGCTTAGGTGGCACACTGTCAGATCTCTTTTGCCAAGAAAATGGGGTCCCTCAAGGAGGAGTTCTAAGCGTTACCCTTTTTGCTGTTAAAATCAACAGTCTTGCAAGGGTGATACCGCCATCGGTATCTTATTCTCTTTATGTAGACGACGTGCAGATCTCCTTCTCTTCATGTAACCTCTCCAGTTGTGAACGGCAACTACAACTCACTATCCACGGGATGAGCAAATGGGCGGATGAAAACGGTTTCAAGTTTTCTCCCGAAAAAACTGTTTGTGTTCCCTTTTCATTGCGCCGGGGATTGTCTTTGGATCCCACTTTGCATCTCAACAACATAGACATATCTGTTCAACAGGAACACAAATTTCTCGGTGTTATCTTTGACAGGAAGCTTACTTTTGTGCCACATTTGAAGGAGTTGAAACGCAAATGCATAAGTTCTTTAAATGTTCTCAAGGTGTTGTCCCACATTTCATGGGGATCAGACAGGCGATGCCTCTTACGGTTATACAACTCCCTAGCTCGGTCTCGCCTTGACTACGGTGCAGTCGTGTATGATTCGGCACGATCCTCTACTTTAAAGATGCTAGATCCCGTTCACCACTTAGGGCTCAGACTTGCCTCCGGTGCATTTCGCACATCACCTGTGCCGCCTATATGCCGATACACATCAGATGTCGCTTGAGAAACGCAGACAGTACCTTAGTCTTTGTTATGCTTATCGGGTCTATTCTATCCCACAGCACCCAGTTTACAGTGCCATTCATACCTGTCGCCTCTCTCGACTTTTTTGAAACAAGCCGAGCATTGTACGGCCACTCAACTTCCGCATTCAAAATTTCAGTGCTTCCCTACATGTCCCACTTCATGATGTTGCCGTGCTAAATTACAGGGACAGAATTTCTCCTTGGGACGAAGTCCCAATCGTTTGCGACTGGACACTTACAAAATACAGTAAGCAGGTTACCCCCCCCCCCCCCGACAAGTTCTCCAGGAGGAGTTCCTTTCATTGCAGGAGACATATAGAGGTTACACTGAATTCTATACCGACGGGTCGAAATCCTCGTCTTTTGTTGGTTGCGCAGTATATTCTGGTTCCTTCATTAAATCTCTTCAACTTAACTGTGTGGCAAGCATCTTTACTGCAGAGCTTTATGGCATTTTACTATCTGTTGATCACATACTAAAAAACAATATAAGGAAAGCTATTCTCTTTGTTGATTCTCAAAGCGCATTACTGGCTGTGTCCTCACTGCTCCCTACAAAGAATCTTCTTACTCTACATGTACGTGGTGAACTATATGGAGCCCTCCAACTCGGACATGACATAAAATTTTGTTGGGTACCGAGCCATGTCGGGATTCGAGGGAATGAGAAAGCCGATAGACTGGCTGCATCTGAAAAGGATTTAGTAGCAACTTGTGGATTACCTCATCAAGATTTGAAACCGTTTTTGAAGAGATCACTCTTGATGTCATGGCAGCTGGAGTGGGACAGAGAGTATGACAATAAGCTTCATGTCATCAAGCCCATTTTGACCCTGTGGGAGAGCTCATTTCACAGGGAACGGCGTGTAGAGGTTCTGCTCTGCCGTGTAAGAATTGGCCACACACGCTTGACGCACTTGCACCTTCTTCGTGACGAAAATGTGAAGCTTTGTGCCCATTGTGGGAAAGGACTTACTGTGTTACACATTTTATGGCATTGCCCATTTCACCATCAATTGCGCCGGTCTAGCTTCCCTGAACTTTTTAGAGGTTATCTTCCTTTTCATCCAATGTTTTTACTTAGTGACTGCCCTTTAGTGCCTTTTCACCGTGCTCTCGACAACTTAAAGAAAACTGGCTACCTACACCAGTTGTAGTTTTTATACTGTTATCTTGAACCGTTTTGTTTAGTGCAAGCTAAACAACATTGAATTGACGCAATATGACCTCCGTTGTCAATGCGCCACTAAAACCCTAATCATCATCATCATCACCGACACGTCGACAAGAGGTCACCCACAAAGCGTGGACTATTAAAGGGTACTCCGGCGATTCTTTCATGGTCGCTGATTTGCACCAAAAATAGCTCAAAACAGCGCTAGACACGGCTCTACCAGTTCCCGAAGTATTGTGCGAAAAGAAAAACACTTCGCGAGGTTATTGAATTTTCGAATTTCGATTTCATCGTGTTTCACAAACCGTGAGCCCACACTGGCAACAATGAAGTGTGGCGACAGAAATGGTACAAAGTGGGCAGTAAGCTATGTTTCCAACTAATTACAAGACGTTTGATGGTGAGAAAAAGAATGCTTGGTAGCTTATTTACTGAAAAGCACGGAAGAAGCGCTCGACATACTTTGTTTAAGATTATGTGCACGACCTGAAAGTCTTACCATTTGTGACTTCACACCACTGGAGAGAGCGCGGAAATTTGAATGCTGGTTTCGGCATCTTCTTCATTTAGGTTTCTTCAATTTCTATATTGAATTTCGAGAAAATAAATAGTATACGGTGAAGACTAAAGTCCGGGTAGTCAGAAAATGCAACTTGTTTGGGTAGCTTGAAAAACGGCCGAGTACCCCTTTAACAGCCGTTATATCATGTTTCCTGATCCCGAGCGCATCGTTTTAGGTCTCTAAGCGAACCTAAATGGCCAGACCCAAAAGCGTTGGCACAACACTGAACCATGCGTAAAGTTTGTCTTGACACAAGCTTGTTGTATTTTTGTTCTACAACCTTTCTGTTGGCGTTTCGATGTATGTAAACCATCCAGTGCTGGGAATCTCGAAGCTTGGGGATCTTGATTGTGTGCGAATCAACACACTGTAACAACCAATAAGTAGGCGTACACACCGATCTCGCACCTTTACATTAGTGTTGCTGGTCAGGAAGTTTGTTACTTGCTTTGTGCGTCCATTGACGAAATATACCTTTTTGCAATGATTGTTTTTGTTAATCAGCCTGAGTACACGAGATAAAACTCGAAGACGCCATTGAAAAGCTAAAATCGAACACACGTCTTAACTCTTAACTGTAGGGACCCGCAGTACTGCACGAATAAAGTCCCACCCTCTTGCAATCTAAAACTCAATATCGCTTATGCTCACAAAGTTATCCTACAATCAAATACTCCCATTTGCGCATACAAACTGTTTTTTAGAAAGCAACAGTCAAGCACTTGCCTGCAGAATGTCGCACCGTTCGTAAGAAGGCACGTATACGTGCATAAACCCCTACGTATTGCGCATAACGAACTAAATTATTCGAAGCGGATTTGACGGTTTCTAATAGCCATGAAATTTACTATGTGTTTGCTTTCTTCCTAACTAAGTATGCCAAGACAATTTCAGACTCACCGTTCAGACACAGATCTTGGGCGTCGGTAAAAGCTCGTCCAAAGAGGCTTAACGAGGAGCTGGGGACACTTGTTAGGGCCTCCTTCGTAGCTAGCCCGTCTTAGGGTTTGCTAAAACTTAATCTCCAATCATCATAAAATTCCGAGTCGGAGACATATGATGACATAGGAAGACTTCATAGTAACTTTTGTGCGGTAGTGAGGTCGAATTTATTTCGTTTCCTTAAAAGTTTACGCGACAACGTTCGACTCAGCTTTGAAACTCCTGTGAAGATGCGGTTGGTTGTTTGCCCAATGAAGCAGCAAGAGGCAGACGTTTGGCAAACAAAATACCTGTAGGGCTGATAGTGACTAAATTTCCTAGCAAAAATTCTGATGGAGGTTTGTATCGGACCGATGGAGATTTCTATCGGGCCGATAGGAATTTTATTTGGTCCGATAGAAATTTCTATTGGTCCCATAACGATCCGTATCGGTCACCTAGGAATTTCCATTGGTCCCATAGGAATGTGTATCAGCCCCTAAGGAGTGTGTATCGGTCCCATAGGAATGCCTATTGGGCCATTAGAAATTTTCATCAGTTCAATAGGCATTCCTATTGGTCTTATAGGAGGTTAGACAGGTTCCATAGGGACTTTATCGGACCATTAGAACTTTTTTTTCATTCAAACGAAAAGTTTAGTTGACAAAATAGGAATGCCTCCTTGACTAGTGGAAACCTCGAATCGTCCAATAAGAATGTCTAAACCAATTGTTCATGTCTATTAGAGCAAAAGGAACCAAATAGACATATGTCTGTCAGAACCATGGAAATGCATATTGGACGCAACAATTGAGAATTGAATCAATGGGAACATGTTTCTTTAGTCTTGGAAAGTTGTCTTTGGACGAATCTGATATATATTTGCAGACATCCAACGCATCTTTGCTAGGAAGGACGAGGCTTCGCAGGTGGTTCGGGTGGCTTGGCGTGGGTGACTTGGATAAAATAATCTGAGACCCGAACTGTACCAGGTTTAACCTCATTGCAAAATTGTCATGCATCTCCCTTTTGACGCCCGCTGACGTGAGCGCTTTGTTTGCCAGAAACAAGAAGCACACTTCCTTTTTCCACCTAAACACTCAATCCCTGCGAAATAAAGAAGATGACATAGCAGCCTTCCTTAGCATGCTAGATTTCACTTTCGACATCATTATGATAACTGAAACGTGGTACCAAGATGATAGCAAAGTAATTGAACTGCCGCAGCATAACACTTTCCTTCTAAATCGCAAAGATAAAAGAGGAGGAGGGGTTATGATAGCTATCAAAAAGTCTTTTGAATGTTCTGCTCTCCCGCTTTTTCAAGAGTTGATAGTGATTGCGAAATATTATCCTTGAATTGTGGTCAAAATGTGTTCTCTGTTGTCTATCGCCCTCCGAACGGAAACGTCTCTAACTTTTTATCTTTTCTTGATAAATATTAGGGCTGGGCAATTGATCGATTAACCTTCCGATTAATCGATTAAGGCTTTAATCGCGATCAAATTTTTAACCGGTTAATCGGTTTTTTAATCGGTACTCAAAAGAAGTCCGTTCCCAGCCAGGTGCTATGAGGAAGGTTCAATTCTCGCGCTCGCGAAGTGTCACGTGTTCGAGGATATACATTACAGTTCTGCCGAAGCCAGAGGAACAAGCCGGGCCCGCAATTGATCCCCGCGTGACCGCGAAACTTCACGTGTTGAGGATCTATTACACATCCTGCCCAGGCAAGACAAACAAGCAGAAAAACAAGCTGGGAAGCTAACAACGCCATGGTTTCTTGTTCCAGTATTCGGCACGTAAAAATGGACGAGTTCACGAGTATGAAAGGCAATCTCGCTGGAAAGTTTGGGTTTAAAGTAAACTCCAGCGGTGAAGTTTTTAACTCGAAGGGAGTCCACTGCATCATCTGCAAAAAGCCGTTTTCGTACAGTGGAAGCGTAAGTTCGCTTCAGTATCGCCTACAAGCGAAGCACCCATGTAGCTGCAGCAAGGACCATCCGCCAAAACGCAGAAAACAATCAACGCCTTCTCATCGAGGTCCCTTTCTCTGAAAAAAAGAAGAAAGCATCGCCCAAGCTCTGACTTCTTGTCTTCCTGTCGGAGAATGTGGACAAACTTCTTTGTCTTCGGAGCTGGAGCAAAAATATGTGAGTTTTGAATCGTTAAACTATATGTATCCTCAATTCTAAATGTCCTTTGCGCCGTGTAACAGAGAGTAAAATAAGTCTTCAAAGGCAAGACGAGTTGTTGCATTCTTTTTAATATATTATTTATACAAATTAACGCACCCGATTAATCGATTAATTAATCGGTTAAAGAGGTGGCGATTAATCGGGTTAAAATTTTTAATCGACGCCCAGCCCTAATAAATATTTATTTTGGATTAACGAAAACAAGCTTAATTTAATCCTTGGAGGCGATCTAAACATCGACTTTTTATCTCCGTCTCTAGTAGAGCGTGAAATAAATAGAATACTAGAATGCAAATGGTTTTGCAAACGTCATAAAAGAAGCAACACGCATACAGAGGAAATCAACGTCAATTGATGCATTCATTACAAACATGCATATCTCATCCCTTCTGCCAGGAGTAATATCTACTCAAATAAGCGATCATTTGCCAATTTTTCTTTTTGCCGACTGTCACACCGATTTATCACGACACAAACCTTGCTATGAAACATACCAAAGCATAAACGATAGTACGCTTCAACTTTTTAGAACCAGTCTCGAAGATGTGAACTGGGATCATGTTTATCAGAAAACCGATCCAGAGAACGCGTATAATGCTTTTATTACTACATTTACATCATTATATCTTCAGTGTTTCCCATATAAAACATACAAAATGCCAAGAAAAGCGCGCAAGCCATGGATTACTAAAGAATGTTTAAACATGATTCAAAGAAAAAACTTCCTTTACAATCGCTTTCTTCGCAGTAGACGCTTAGATGATCTTGCAAAATTTAAAACTTACAGAAATAAAGTCACGTCTTATCTCCGTCAGGCCAAAAAAGATTACATGCACAGATTATTTAACACAGACATATTGAAAAGAAGCGATCTCGTCTGGAAACAAATAAACCAGTTTTTGAATGGCAGAAAAGCCACAAATCATACTATTGAAATCATATCAAATAATGAAAAACTATCCGGAAAAAAATTAGCCAACTGCTTTAATGACTATTATGTGTCCCTAATTAAGAGCGACCATGATCCAAATTGTATGACGTACTTGGGCCCGCGTAATTCCCACAGTGCTTATTTGTTCCCAACAGACACAAATGAAATTATAAGTTCCTTTTTGACTCTCCGCAACAGTAAATCACGTGATCCGCATGATCTACAAATTTACCCCATAAAACATGTAATAGATCTAGTCAGTCCTGTCTTGGAGCATATATTTAACAGCTGCCTCGCGCAAGGAGTATTTCCAAAGAGCATGCAAATGGCTAAAGTAACTGTAATTCATAAAGGAGGAGACAAAAATGATATATCTAACTATCGCCCAATATCAATTCTTCCAATTTTTTCAAAATGCCTAGAGAAGATAATTTACAAGCGAATTTGCGGTTTTTGTGATAAATATAGCCTATTGACACCCTGCCAACACGGTTTTCGAAAGCTTCGTTCAACAGAGACTGCCCTTCTCACTCAAAAAGAGCTAATTTTGGGATCTTTTGAAAACAGAGAAATTACACTTGGTGTGTTTATAGATTTTTCAAAAGCGTTTGACTCCATAAATCATAAAACACTGCTTTTAAAACTTGATTCCTACGGTTTTCGTGGTACATTTTTACAAATAATCAAATCATATCTAGATTCTCGCTGTCAGCAAGTTGTAATAAATAACGAATTATCAGACCTCAAATCCATTTCTGCCGGTGTTCCTCAAGGTAGCATATTAGGACCTTTACTCTTCAATCTTTACATCAACGACATTGTTTTAATTGATTCCAACCCAACATTCGTTATTTACGCCGACGACACCAGTTTATTCTTTAGTGCCGCACAAGTGTCGGACCTCGAAGAACAAGCTTCCCATTGTTTGCGCTTGCTGCATAACTGGACCATTTCAAATTCGTTAACCATAAACACAAGCAAATCTCATGCAGTACTTTTCAGACCCCGAAATAAATATCCTTATGTTCCCATTCTTGACCTTAAGCTTGGCTCCGAATCCATTCAAATTGTTTCAGTGGTGAAAAACCTAGGAGTGTTATTTGAAGAGCATCTCACATGGAATCAGCATATTGATATGACTGCCGAAAAAATCTCCAAAATTGTAGGTGTACTATCTAAATTACGTTATTTTATGCCTCAATGTATTAAGAAACTTTTGTACAACTCATTATTTTTCTCTGTAATTTCTTATTGTTTTTTGGTTTGGGGGACAACGACTTTCTCCAACATAAACAAGTTGCATGTAATCCAAAAACGAGCCATTAGAATCATAGCAAACATACCATATGATGCCCATACAAAGTCTGTTTTTGAAACACTCAAAATACTCCCAATACCTCAATTATATAACAATATTTTACTAAAACGGTACAATATGAGCATTAGGCAACATAACATGGCAATTTTAAATTTATCACATCTACAACGTAAGGTACACACACACGATATACGTTCAACTTGTCACTGGATTATTCCACAAACACGTACAAATTACGGTCGTCAGATGCTCCGTTTTAACTTACCCTCTTTATTAAATAATCTAAGTGTTGATTAGCATTTGCAAGTCACAACATGTTCTTTTTTCTTTCTCTGTTGCTATACCGCTCTTACAGTGTTTTGTTCGTGAATTTGAGACGCACCTCCAATGGGATTATGTATTTTTGTTATGACGTGCCCCTGTTGCAATGCTAAGTTTTTGTAGGGGGCGCAGACCCTTAGTCAAGCCTTTTATAGGCTTTTTGTCTGCGCCCCCAACATCTGTGCGATGTTGAATAAAGATTTGATTGATTGATTGATTGATTGATTGAGGTGAAAATAGTCCATGTCAAAAATGCACCGCCCCATTTGATGCATGCGTTATGTAACCTGGCCCGTGTAATGCAAATATCTATTCCATGTCCAAAGGATCTGTCCACACTAGAATTCCAGCATGTATAAAATTACAGTAGTCATGTTAATTTTGCGACAACGTTACGCTTATTTTTTCAATATTCTCGGAAGTGCGAAAATGGTTTCAGCCTAGGTTACATAGCACACCAGCGTTGAACGACTAGGCTTCAGGTATTATCCGCTTCATGTTTCAGCAGTAGGGAACGATTGAGTTATTTAACAATAGAATGCAAACAAGTGGTAACGGAAACTGCCATCACTTCAGTAGTTTGCGCTTTGGTGCAAAGCAGTGCAAGGCAGTACATATCTGCCTTCTTCTTTTCCATTTTACAGAACCCTAACATCAGTGCATAGAGAGCGCGCTGAGAGCTTCACGCGCTTTTACGGCACATAAATAGGAAACTTTGGGACTAACGGACTCCACCAAGGAGCAGCCGGCGACCGCAAATACGATAGGAGGCAGCCAAAGCAGCCACTGCAGCAGTTTACGTCGCAATTTACTTCATAGTGTTATAATAATAATAATTATTATTATTATTATAATAATAATATAGTTTATGTAATGTTCCCCAAAACAACCACGCGGGCCTTCACATCGGCGCACACTAGACAAAAAGGAGAAACGCAACACACGTACAGCTTCAAATGTACAAATTAGCATGACTACAAATAGGTCGCACACTTCACACAAAATGTAATAGGGTTTCAACTTTCAGCTAGACTTGCCAAGTTCCGGCGAAAAACTGGGAGATCTTTGAAGATGTCCAAGCTAGAGCAGGCGATTTTACTAAATGAAATTTGCACACGGGACAGTGGTGAGAGTTTAGACATGAATTGAATATAAAGGACAGTAAAATTTCTGGTAACGCGACAAGGAACGTGAAAATCGACAGAATTCAGAAGTTGGTTAGCATTCGTCCAACCATTTACCACCCTGTGCAAAAAAATCAGATCACGCTCGAATCTTCTATTTGACAAAGACTTAAGTAAAACGCTCTTAAGAGGAAATTCATAATCATAATAAAAGCGACAATGAAAGTGTCTATCATATAAAATGCGTATCATTCTTCTTTGCACTGATTCAATGCTGAAAGACTGTGTACGTGTTAGAGAATTCCAAACAACAAAGACAAATTCAAGCCGGGAGAAAACTAAAGCACAAAATAAACAAATCATACAAGCAGGGCGTCTGAACTTTTTACTTATACGAGATATGATACCAAGAGTTTCCATCGCACGGCCAACAATAAAAGAAACATGAGCATTGAATGACAACGCGCTATCAAGGCACATACCGAGATCTTTCATCACAGTCACGCGTTCGATTGGAGTTCCTCCCAAAGAGTAAGTGAAATGCAAAACAGTGTGTCGTCTGCTCAGTGAGAGAACCTTTTTTTTTTTGGTAGGAATTAGGAGCAAATTATTCGCCAAAGACCATTGCAGTGTGTTATTCACTTCGTGCTGAAGAGCATTACAATCAAGAGGAGTAGCAACGCGCATAAAAATCTTAATATCATCCGCAAACAGTAGAAGTTGAGCTTTTTTGACACATGAGGCTATATCATTAACAAATATCAGAAACAGAAGAGGCCCAAGAATAGACCCCTGGGGGACACCTGAAGTTGAGTAAGATAGTTTCGAAGAGACACTAGAAATTCGAACAGTATTATAATGCACGCTCCATGTACAGGTGGCGCTAGTCTGCGGTTTCATGTATAAGCAGACGGCAACCAGTGTGAATTTGCACTTCGGTAACGGATTTCTAAGTGAAAAGGTGGGGACTTTTCTTTTTAAGTTTAATTATAAGATTCATAATACAAATATTTGCAAAGGTGCAAGCGAGCTGGACAAAAATTATAAAAATAATCCCTGGAGAAATGTAACTATGGAGACAAAGGACTAACACAAATCTCCCAACACAAATAGGTGACTGGTGCCCGACCGAAAAAATCCGCCAGGTCCTGGTATCGAACCAGGGACCTCTCTATTTCTAGTGGAGCGCTCTGCCAACTGAGCTAACCAGGAGTTAGCTCAGTTGGCAGAGCAACCACCAGTCTAACACCAACAAGGTGAACGGATTGCATTTTTAAGGTTAATATTGATAATGCAATTAAATGCATAGGTGCAAGCGAGCTGGACAAGAAGTCTGAAAGTAATACCTGGAGAAAGGGAACAAGGGGGACGAAGGGCGCTCCACAGGAAATTGAGAGGTCCCTGGTTCGATACCAGGACCAAACGGATTTTTTCGGTCGTACACCACTCATCTAGCTGTCTTTGGAGATTTGTGTTTGTCCTTTATCCCCCTTGTTCCATTCTCGATGGATTATTTTTATGATTATAAGAGCAATTATTACAAAATATTCTTATGGAATTTATAGCTCGCAGCATTTATTAGTCCCGCAGATGAAAACATTGGACAGTTATAGTTTTTAAACTTAAAATTCTTGATATTAAACACCATGCAAAAATTGCTTTATACGTGCATTTATGCTCACTGTCTCATCCTGTAAACCAGAACACGGAATCGCCGCTTTTTTGCAGTGTGGATGACGTGCAAAAGTACCGAAGGGTATCTAGAAAATCTAGAAAGTCGTCAAGAACTACGCACTGAAACTGGATCGGTAACTACCTGTGAATGTATAGCCATCAAAATGACGTAAAATCGAGTAATTATTCCGATTTCCAATACATAATACTAGCTTTCTTCTCTCTGGCCACGCACAGGAGCAAAGATACTTTTGTTCAAAACATCATATCTGCGTGCATGAAAACTGTGAAAATGAAAGAAAGTAAAAAAAAACTGTTATCACGCGATAAAAGCCGCACAATAATAAAAAGACAAATGTATTTTAGAGTCCGTATACTTTTATAGTTTACGTGTTTTTTACCGCTGGTAAATGATGGTCATTTTAGTGGCATATAAATCTTCAAGATTATTAATGTTGGCGTCATCAGGATATTTGCTCAACTTGAACAAGCCCAACATTTTTTTTTCATTTCAGTTGTTATTCTTGCTTAGATTCGTTGCTTGTCTTTAGACACCCGCCGAAGAACATAAAATTGGGCCCGGAATAGTACGAAAGTTAGACATCGCTCTCTGATCAGAAAAATAAAGTGTGCAACTAAACAAACTACTCTCATATAATGTTAATAAAGTCACCTACGATTCACTGCGACTCAAGTAACAAAGATGCTTCCTCTTATTCTCCTGTAAAGAAACAATATGTACATGTGTTGTTGTTTGTTTTTTTCAATATAAATGCTCGGAGACATTGCAAGAGTAGCCTGGTTGCGGTCTGTTTCAATTTGAAATCGGAAGTCCGATAGAAACAAGAACCAGGTGAACCTCTAGCGTGCATTAGAACTGTTTTTATCTTCCGTATGAACGAATGAACGGGTGGACACGAATAAGCATTTTAATTGGGCGGCGCCTTGCACATCACATAGTCAAAGCTTTTACTTGCGAAAGTTCACTGATGTCCAATTAAGTTCGGAATTGATGGAGAACCTCATATCGCTGCTAATCGCGAGCATTCATGTAATATTCTCCACAGACGTACAGAGAGTTTCCATCCGTGTGACGGTGGTACATCGCCCTACGGATTGAAAGGAAAAAATTAAAAAAAACTTTATTCTTCCCTCGACTTATGCCACAAGTACGACAGCAGCGCCTGATGCGGACATCCGCTGTTTTTTGTAACAGCGCCTCCCATCGACGATGGCCTCGGTCATGCCACTACTCCCCTTCTAGAGCACCGCACTGCGCGAAACCTGACTCGGATGCGGTAGCGCCCAATGGAATTTGCTAGTTCTGAGGCAGCGAGTCTTCACTGTCACACAGGTCCACAGAAATATGGCAGCGCCGAGAGGAAGTACTTACAGATTGAAGAAGACGGTAGTAGCTTCGACAAGTATATTGCTGTCATTTATAAGAACATTGTGGTCAAGTAGTGCGCTTCAGGTTTTCTTATGGTCCTTGGGAATGTCGACCTTTGATGACAGACGGGGAACGATGAAATCGCTCGTCGCTTAATCTTGGATTCGAAACATCTCTGTTCATGTTGACTGCATAAAGTGACTGTATCAGTATTTGAATCTGTTCTACATCACTCTCATATCGACAGCGCAAACCCCTAGAAACAATTCACCGGGTCAACGAGTCCCATGACCATAAATATCCGTAAAGCTGCGTGGTTATCATCACGAATATTCCAGATGATGCGTTTTATTCTTTATACTTCCTTTATTTAATAATCATCCCGCAGGGCACAGCTACGTTACAGCAGGGAGGTTTACAGAGATGAAAAAAACACATCTTCAATCAAACAGCACACTTGTTCTTGCGTGAGTCGATTCCAATGTGCTATCGTTCGAACAAAAAAAGAATTGGCGAACATGCTTGTCTTGGCGCGGTAGTTTCTAATGTTAAGACAATGATCATTTCGACTATATTTATCTAAGAGGGTTGTTTTAGGTAAGTCTCGCTATTTACTCCAGTTTTATTTTCGGCTCATGGCGAACAGAAATTTTAATTGCAATTTTTCTCGACGAACGGAAGGTGGTTCCCATGTTTAACACTTTTTCAATTCTGTGCAGCTTTCTTTCCTTCCATATTTTCCGAGAAGGAACCTAGCCGCCCCGTTTTGAATTTTTTTCCAGCTTATCTGATGACGATTTTTCGACTGGGTACTAGACGGCACATTTGTAATCTACAGTGGGTCTACCATATGTCAAATAAGCAGTTGTTTTTAACTTTGGTTGTGAACATTTCAAGCTATGCTGAATTAAATTCACTGCCGTGCCAGCCTTTAGTATTATTGCTTCCATGTGAGTATTCCACAAAATGTCAGATGACAACGTCACACCTAAATACTTGTATGTAAGTTCCTTAGTGACTGGAGAATTATTTATAAAATACTGGAATTCGCTTTTTTTTAAATAACATGTCCCTCTTCTTAGGATTTTAATCAATTTTTCAGATTGAGCTGCAACTATGGATACGATCTAGATCCACTTGCAATCGAGCGGCACCATCTGAACTTTCAACTTTCTTGTACATACCACGATCATCGATAAACAACCGGATACAAGAGGACGTTCTAAAAGGGACATCAGTAACATGAATTAAAATCAAAAGAGGACACAAGACAGAGCACTGTGGAACCCCTGATGTTACATCAACGTAATCCGTATTTTTGAAGTTTAACACTACAGATTGGCGACGTTGAAGCAAATCATTTTCAATCAATCTAAGTACAGTCGAATCTATGTTTAACATTCTAAGTTTATTAAGAAAAAGTGAGGAGGAGACCGTAATACAGAATTTATTGCCTTCTTGGGTCAACATCAGAGGCTAGGCTAAGGTGAAATTTAACAAGTTGCGTCGTACAAAGAAAACTCCTTACGAAAACCGTGTTGCTCCTTAATAAATTAGTTGTTTGCTATCAAATAGCCGATTATCTTTGAATATAAATATGCTCGATGATTTTGTATGAGATGGACATTAATGCATTTGGACTGTAATTTACACCATTTTTATGCGTCTTTATGAATAGGAACGACGTGAGCGATCTTCCCCTAATTAGGCAAAAGAACCGTGTCCAGTGCTTTAAAATAAATTAAATTGAGGTAGACCTAAATTGGATAAGCACAACGCTTTAGTATGCGCGGGGAAATGCCATCCGGCCCAGTTGCCCTCGTTTCATCAATGTTCTTTAACACGGTGGGTGTAACAGCTTCAAAAAAACGAGGACGAAGAAAGAAACAGAAACGACAGGACCACAGCTGTACTCGCAACTGAAATGTTTTATTTGAAAAGGAAAGAAAACACATACGTCAGTATCAGATAACACAGTGTGTGATCAAACAATACGCTACACACAAGGCACGTGTCATCAAAATAGGTTAACTAGACTTAACTTATGCCAGTCATGGTCTGGCGCAAAGAGGACAGCTCCTTATCACATAAGGCAACCGGCGGCTCACTCACACATCTTTCTCCGAGGCACGAAATATAAAACGCCTCAATAATTTCGCGATAGGCCGGAGCCTATCGCCTTAACGATAGGCTCCGGGAGCATGATTAATCGCTGAGGGCCACGGTTGGGGGACTCCTCCCTTTGCATTGCAGAGACTGCACGTGTCAGCCGGCCTTTGACGAGGTGACGGTTGAAGGGAGGCATAGAGAGAGGGTCGCTCGAGGGGCATAGAGAGAGGGTTTAGACCCTTTTTTTCTTAAAAGAAAACCATAAATGTTTGCTATAATAGTGTGATGACCACTAATACCTGGGATAATGTTAATGGTGCTGACGAGGTAGGGAGAGCTAGAAAGCAAGAGGTCTAAAATGCTAATATTTCTTGTTGGATCATTCACATACCGCAAAAGTCCAAACATATCGGCAATATTTCTTTTTCATTTCATGATTTATTTGCTTACTGACTGCAATTCTTTCTCTATTTTCACACATTCAAAGAGCCGAATGCTGCTCGAAGTCCGCAGTTTGGCCACCCTCGCTTCAAAAATTAACCATACTAATGTTCAAAAAGTGAAGTAAAATTTGTTTATAGCTTTGCTACCTTTCCTTTAAAATGTGTCTCCGTCTTATCAGACCGTCCCGCAGGTTTTCAGTATTCTACACTACTAGTAGGAAGAATCAGAGTATAACAGTGTGAAGGCCGACTAGAACTAGAACTTGTGCGAGAAGGATTAAGGAAGGCGAGAAGGGAAAGGGAGTGGGAAACAGGAAACCAGACAACAAGGCCGCGGTGCTGTCTTTTTATTACGTCACCTTTGGGGGACTCCTATTACGTCACCTTTGGGGGACTTTTTATTACGTCACCTTTGGGGGCTCGGGGCAGAAATTGGATATGTTGCATCGGCCAGCGCACGCCGAGACTCGAGTTCAATCCTTGAGCATATGTCCCAGCCGAGCGCTGACACAACCCTCGTGTCCGCTTTGTGCCTTGCACTGGCCTCCGCTAGGGGACATAGTAAATGCAACGACCTTATTGTCTCTCACGTGCTGTGCCATGTACTCTTGCACAAACCGTTCGCATCTGCAGGAGTTTCACCTATCGCGACTCCTTCGCGCGTGCAGTGCCCACACATGGTGTGGGCGAACACCGGCTTTTTTGTAAGTCCATTGGCGTATACGAAAAATCAATGCCTCTAGCGCCAGTACGACTGCGGCCGCTCCGCAACATATGTAGTACAACTGAAGGAACTGTGTGATGTCATAAGGAGCCGGGGAGACCTCTACGTCCCCAAAGCGGGAACAGTTCCATTTACATACCTTCACCTCATCGGATCGCCAATGTGTCTCGAATATTCTCGTCACCAGTCGGTCGTATATGGCTCTCAGAGGGAAAGTCCTTTCGCACGGGGGTGCTCATGTAAAGCGTGTAGATCGTTTCTTTCCCAACAGTCACCATGTTGCCAAAAATTGCCCGATTGCATTCCTCGAAATCCATGTAGAAAAACACATGGCTTCCTTTGACAACCTTATCTCTGCAGCCGTCGCGTGTGTCGCTTAGAGTAGAATTCTTGTTGGGCGATCGTCGCTGGGCGGCCGCCATGGCGCCGATGATGCCCTGCTTGTCGTCTGATTGCAGTAAAATGTCCATGAAGGTGTCCCTTATCACACAGGGCAGCACTTTCCCAGAGGCGAGCTTGGGGTAGAGCTTGTCTATGGTGTCGTCGGCGTCCCAGCCATATCCGGAACTCAGGCTAGAGGTCAACAGGCTCTGGAAGTAAGTGGCGAGCGAGAATACGCCGACCATCCAGCAGAAGAACACGATGCGTCCAGCCAGAACGCGTTCGAACCGTTGCGGTATGGGAAATGAGAAGAGCATTGCCGTTGAGACAAAAACAAACACCACTTCTTGAATTCCATTGAGGGGCTGCCTTCCCGAGCAGTAGTTGATGAGACAGAAGATGAGTGCACAGGCGACTATCGAGAGGAACATAAAGGTAAAGAAGGTAATCGATGCTTCCTGGAGAAACACGTCAGCATAGCGTGAAGGCTTACGTACCGTGTAGAATACGGCCCTACCGTAGCGCAAGATGCCGGGAAAGTGGACCAACCTCCAGCGGTCTACGTCGTACGTAGTATCCTCGACCATAATGTCTATTCTGCGCTCTCTGAGGTCTGTAATCCAGTGCTCGCTGCTCACAATGATTGTTCTGTAATTGACACCAAGAGACTCGAAACATTTTAATACATTGTTGTTTTCCGGCATCGCGCAATCAGAAGAAATACAACCAAGCACGAAGCTTTGGTTCCGGAGCAGCTCCCAGGTTTGGGCAGCGGAAAAGCTTGGCTCCTGTACGGCTGAACCTTCATTCAGGTTGATGTAGCCGCTGCCGGTGCAGTTCCACACTAAGCCCTGTAAAATGCTGAGGCTGTCTACATTCGTGGGTAGGTAATAAATGGATTGGCTTGAAATTTCACGGGCCCGAACGCTAGATAAATGCTTTGTCTCAGAAAGAATAAACCAACAGGAGAAAAGGTCGTCGGAAGAGAGCAAGCTCGAAAGGCTACCGTTCCATAAGGACTCAGGAATAACAGCCACCCTCTTTCTGTTGTCCACAGTGCTGTCACGGAGGTACTTCAGGTAAACTGACCAGGAGCCGCACCAGTACCTTGCTCTGAGTAGGGTTCCGATTCTGCGCCCGAAGAGGAAGTTGTCCATGTTTCCACTGGCGCAGAGAATGTCTACGTATGTGTCACTCGGAAGCACGAGATGCACACCGTCTTGTCTGGAGCCCAGTGCTGCAACAGTCATAGGGTGAACGAACAAGACGAAGACGAAGAGATGTGAACATCTTCAACATGCGTCTGGTTAGCACGAGAACCTCACCAAAGAGCACGACGGAGACGTGTAATCCAAGTGAAAGCCTCGCTCTTCTTTCACATCTGTGTTTAGTTTTTGAATGTCAGGGGGCAGTCATCTAACGCGTTGAAAATAAATACTGCCATGAATGGAGAGGGCAATATTTTTCCCCTTTGAATATAAGAATGCCTCATTGATTTTTTGCTGTTCTTTTTTTTTGGCAGCAGCTTTTTTTATTTATGAATGTCTCCGAACAAACACATGACGTCTTGGAGATTCCAGACAGGATCGTTCAATATTTTCTATATGTACAGAGCAAATAAAAAATGGGCAGGGAACGTACAATGAAAAGGCATTTCGGAAAATGAGGCCCGAATACGAAAATAAAACGAATACTAAAATGCTTTTTTTTATATTACGGCTTTTTGATGTGAACGCTTGCCCCTGCCAGTGAATGGTGTCTGATTTTAATTCGAATGGATGTATTACTAAAAAGTCGTGAAAGGCACTGTCAAGAATTTCGGCAAACTTTTTTTATTTATGTTGTTTTGTGAGAGTGCGAAGCACTCTTGTCCTTTTGTGGGTGGCCTCGCTAAGCTTAATCAAATACGATATGGCTTCGCCAATACTGGAAACTCCTCCGAAAGCCTATGGGAGCGGCGGCGAACGTGACAGTGGCGCCTCTAGCGGACTCGGAGTCTACGGAAGCAGACGACGCAATGGAAAAGTATAGGCTCTGCGACGTCCTCGAGCTTTGCGAGCCCCGTTTCTTCACCCCAACAGCAGACACAATTCATTACGGTCAGTCCGCTTTCAAAGCGGAATCCGCTGATCGCCACTGCAACGACAATCAAATAACAATGCGCGCAGAAACAAAGATAGAGCCGTTTATTTAGAGGACTCAAAAGCAACTCAGGGGCGTCACACGCTTTTGAAGCGCATCTGGGAAGCGAAAACAAGGCGTTTAGCTACTCGAACTATGTCGTAAGAGGTTACTGGTTATACGTTACAAACTGCGTTGTCACAATTGATTACCTGAATAGGTGATTATTAAAACGTGCGCAAACAACATTTTAAAATTACCAGAGCAAGCGCACAAGCCTCTGCAGCATTACGAAAACAAAAAGTAACAAGAAAAATGACCGTGCATAACACTTTCTGAACTTTGCAGAAAAGATGGGGTCTCTATCCCAGATGAAAATAAAAAGAAATGGGGAACAGTCGCGAACAACGGCGAATGAAACAAAGAAGTTAGCAGGCGATACAAAGATACAAATCACCCAGCAAAGACCTCCTTTAAAGTACGACGATCGCACGGAGCGTCGGATCGGAGCATTGAAAATTAGCAGGTGGTGCTCGCCGTTGGTGTTGAGTCCGCAACTATACAAAGCGGAAGCAGCACGACGAAACTATATAAAAGAAAAGAGCATCACTTTTTTTTGTTAGCTGCACGTTACACGTTTGTTTATTTGCTTTCGCGGCGTTGGTAGGAACTAAGAACAAAACAGAGGAAAGCAATAACGTAGTCCAGCTCACACTGCCCGGTAAATAAGAGCCGCACGCTGCAATCTGTTTCGTGCTAGCAGTGTGTGAACTTCTTTTGCTTTCGCATTTCTCTTCCCAGTGATTTTGGCAGGTTGTTTGTTTGCTCGCTTGGAACAGCAGTTCAAACGTACATTCCAGTACTTGTTGGCGTACATGTCCAGGCGATCCTTGCACACCGTGCCTTTGTTTTGCGTGTGGATCAGTGGCCTCAAGTGTGTCTTCAGCTTAACTCTTGTTTGGTGAAATAATCGTCTGTTGAGGCGTCAGTGGCGATTTTGAAGCCGGACTTGGATAGCTCTTCGAGTTTAATTTAAAGTAACTTAATTACTCACGTTTGTTCGGTCTTCGGGAAGCGGCAGAAGGATTTTCCATTACATCACAAAAACTTGTTTTTGCAGTGGAGATGGCAGGCACATGGCATACCTGCCATTTTCAAGTATGCGCTGCTGTATGCCCGAAGGCGGCCGGTTGATCAACCGTCGATGACCCAGAGCAAACGTGACCGCGTACTCAAATAACATTCGAATAGAAATGTATAACGAGCTTACACTTTTTAATATGTTTATTATTAAGTATCAAAAAGTACATTTGAAGATTTCGGATTAGAAACTCAATCGAAGGTGAACATAGGAGGTTATCACAGACGACAGTAAGAAAAAAAAAAATAACAACGATGTTGCAGACGGCCCTCTAAATGTCCGGGCATAGCGTAGCAGACGAACCGGTGGTAGTAAGCGACGAAGAGAAGGAAAGAAAGTAAAAACAAAGCCGAACAAGGCAAAGCAAAATACGCGATGGTTCGAACGTCAAGTAAACACAACGAAGAAAACGCAAACAAAAAACATAAACGCAGGAGGAAGAAAGACCAAGGCGGCGTAGCTTCGCCTCAAGCATAAAAAGAAAGTAGACTTTGAAAAATGGAAATGGAAACAACCGTTTAAAGGGGTGCCTTTTCTTTCTTTTTTTTTGTAACTCCGCTTTTATTAGTTTCAGTAATAGCGTCAGATTTGTATGTGCACAATCGACTTCTTCCAGAGAATAGTGACATCGCAGTAACGTACGTGGTTCGAAATTGCCTTTTGCTCCTTCATCCGGAGACGATCGGGATTAGCCAGCTCGCCTATACGACGAAACGGTTGTCAGCAATACATTCATAAGAAATTGGAATCGCAACAACAAAACGAATTGATCGATATGAAAAGTTTAAACGTAGCTACGTTCAAAATTTTTATTACATTGCCCTTTTTCAAGAAACAGGGCGAAGGTACATTCGTGTTTTGCATGGCTTACGTAAGTTCTGACAGAGTGTTTTCTTCAGGAGAGCCCGAAAATTGCACCCTACAAGCTGTAACATCTTTCCCACGCGAAGAAAATGTCCTTGACTCAGGAGGTGGCACCTGTTTTTTAACATTCAAAGCAGCGAATACCCGTGACAATTTTTTTTTTCATTGGTCACCTTGCACGGAGATAGGCAAAACTAATGCGTTGTGGAGAATTCGTCTGCTAGCGGAGACTCCGAGCTCGCCAGGGGCGCTGCGATCACTTTTCGCCCGATATCTGCGGGAGTGGCCAGTATTGGCTTCTATGGTATTTGGCTTAATGCTCGTTACCACATTTGCGACTTCTCGGGACCGTGTGCATCAAAACCGTTGAAACCAGGCCGGTGCAGCCGTAGCCTTGGCTATTGTTACGTGCTCTGGGCGTCCGAGCGAGCGAAGAAGCGAGAAAAGAGCGACCAAAGAGCGAAAAGAGAAAAGTAGGGTGACGTCACGGCGACGTCAAATATGTTGATAACCCACCCCGGCCATTAGGACAGGTACAGCAGTTAACATCCGTGTTAGTTTGGGGCACTCTTTCTGCGCTCAAGCGTAGGGTTCTTGTTTCCGCCGGCTCAAAACACGGCGTTACAATCGCCGCCTCTACTGCTGCCGGGCCGTCCCTACTTGCCCCTAGATGGCGCAAGCTGTTTTGTTGCGGTTTAGGCGGCCGGTTCACCGCCGCTCGCTTCGCCCCCCCCCCCCCCCCCTCCCTTTCCCTTGTTTGCTTGCCTGATTTTATTTCTCTCTCGATTTCCTTCTCGTCTTCCGGGGCTTTTATTTTATAACTTTTTTTTTATAAGTCACTGTAAAACAACTTCAGAGAAGATGCAGAAGCTGCTCCTCAAGTGGGTGGGAGGCAAGGAGCACACATTTACGTTTCATACATACTTTATTATTTACACAGATCTCGTACATCAAATACAAGATATATACAAATAATAAAATTTACGGAACAATAGAACGGATAGCGTGAGAAA
>JAZHYW010045382.1:0-43563 GCA_037355805.1 Ixodes ricinus | reverse complement strand
TAGAAGGTAGAAATCAAATTCAACGCTCCAATTTGTCTCAGAAGATAACTTCGTTTTGCTCGTGTTCAAGCCTTATATAAATTTTTCTTGCATAATGATTATTTGGTTTAAATACAAAATGCATGCACATGGAAAGCGTGAAATTATAGACAAACAATAACTAAAAAATATATTTCGGAATTATTTTTGCGGGAAAGGTTTGTTTTTAATCATCATAGCAAATCGGGTCTCTTTGAAATCACGATTTTAATCGCCTTGATATATATTCTCCACCCTGCGTGAGAACAATATATACTGCGGCGAACGTATGCAATATCTTCAGCGGTGCTTACTTGAGTCGACATGTCTCATCTTATTCAGCACTCTGAATACTCAAGAGAACGACCGGTAACCTAAATCAGATGTTTGTGTACAGTTCCCGAGGGAACCCCGACGGCCCTCAACTACTCGAAAGGCACTGGTGACGAGTACGTGATCTTCTGGGGGCCGGTCCCCTGTGAACTTCGCCAACGGCGTCGTGCGCCGCTACTACTTGGAACTGGACAGCGCCGACCCGTGGGAGAGCAGGCTGAGTGAACCACACCACGGCGGACATGAGACTCGGCTTCAGCGACCTGCTGCCCTACACGCGCTACCGGGCCAAGGTATACGCAGAGAACGACGCGGGTCGCTCTCAAGTCGCTGCCGAGCTCAACTTCACCACGTCACCCGCCGGTGAGACATTTGCCACGGAATGACTGACAGCACGAATCAACGATACAGATATCGTTTGTGTAAATATGTTTAAGGTAGCACCTGTAACAAAGAAAACACGGATCTGAAGAAAAATGCGTGAACGTTTCTAGTCGTTGGCAACTTCATTAAAACCGACATATGTTTAATTCTGGTGGCATTATTCGCTTTCCGCATAGTTCCTGATTAGGCTCATTAATGCGTAAGCATTAGTACCCACATCAGAGGAAAGCTAACGGCGTTCGTTTGTGGACAAAACAGTGGAAAGGGAAGCGCGCAGCGTGAGAGAGGAGGAGTAGGGAAGGACAAAGGCGAGAGGGAGGCGACGTCACGCGGCGGAAGCCAATGCGCGCGCGGATGATGGGGCGAGTCGGAACATGCAGGGGCCCTAATCTGGACACTTTGCGAGAAAGTCGGCGAGAAATCTGGCAGCCGTGATTGGCCAACGGTGCACTTGACCTTGGCACCGGATTACTCGCCGACTTTTTCGTCAAGTGTCGAAATTAGGGCCCCAGGTGTGCGGAGCGCGTATGCCTTGCTTTGAGCTACAAAACGGCGTGTGAACCAAGTACTAGTGCTAGTCCAGGTAGACGGCAATAAAGACGGAATGTGAACGAAGGAGACGGGCTGCCGAAACCGGGTGAGCAAGTTGAACAGCGAAAGCAGCGTCAGGCAGCGGATGCCGCTCCTAAGCGTGCAAGGCGGGCGAACGAGACAGAGAAGCGGAAGCAGCGCCTAGCTCGGCTGGCCGAAATGCGGCCAGCCGAGCAACAGCGTGGCCGAAATGGTTTGAACGCACTTAAAATTGACCGTATGAATCTGTTTCTTAACTTATCGCACTGAGATTTACGACAGAGGTGCTTGAAGCTGGTGCATTTATTAATTGGTAGCATGAATTTAAAAAAAAACCCGAGTCAAAGAAAGAAAATAAAAACTGGTTTTGTTCAATGGAAAAGTTATCGCTAAATCCTTTTATCTCAAAATCATCAGAAAATCGTTGTGGGCTATTCTGGCGTTTACTTCGATTGAAAGAAAATGTAAAATGGAAAGGAAATAGAATTGGCCATATTCTTTACTTCATATGGCCTAAAGAAGCGCCACACGAAAACAAAATAGTTTTTCTAGTGTACATGCCAAGTATAGAAAAAAACAGAGTTTTTGAATTACTCAAGAGAGCTGACCGTTCGGCTCCGTCTGGACACGCCCGATGGTACATCGAGTCAGTGGACGAGACTGTGGACAGTCAGGTCCGCTGAGGACGGTACGTCCACGAGTGACTATACGGCATGCAAGTTCGTCTGCTTCTCGCGCCACCTCGTGCTTTTGTTTTCCCCCAAATATGCCCACGTGAGCTTGTTTTCCCCCGACTTGAATCAATGTTGGCGCGAGCTTCGCTGCTTGTCATCGCGCCTTATCTACGCGTTCTCTGTATTGTCCCCTTTCATTGGCGTGCCCCTCTTGGTGTTCCGATGCGCCAAAGACCACATCTTCGAATACTTGCTCTCCTTATAGAAGTTCAGCGGGGCTTCCATGTCGGGACGATAAGTGTTGAACGCTAGATGTTGAACGGCAGAGTAGGTGGCATAATATGATGTTCCAGCAGCTTTCGAACACTTCTTTACTTTTGAAGCGTCAGCGGTTATCGTAGCCCCAGAGCACATGTCTAGGAGGCGCCACAGTCAGTGATAGTCAGTGCCTCCACCGGCAAAGAAGCGCAACGATGGGAAGTCGCCGGCACGTCGTCTGCTTCCCCTGCCACCTTCCTCGTTGCTAACTTCCCAACACGGCGCTTTCTTGTTTGATTGGCTGCGTTCCCGGATATATTGAAAACGTAGTGATTGGTTTGCTTGAGGTAGAACTGAGCTGTTCTTTTGATATTGTGGACATAATGCTCCGGGCATATCCTGGATAATCAACTCAATGTACTCTGACGCAGAAGGTACTCACGCAACAATGCATTGGGTTGACTTCCGTATCGGTGTGCTGATCATTGTGATTAGCACTAACTTGAGCATGTCTTCTGTTAGTTTTTTTCGTGTACACAGAATGATTTATTTCTCGGTAACTCGGAAATGTGTTTGAGGTAAGATTATTTTTATTCACATTATTATCTTTTTAATTGGCAAACATTTGCATGACCAAACTGTTTGTGATAGTTTACGATAGAGGGCTTAGGTCATCGTGATATATGGCTGGTTTAAAATATGTAAACGCTGATTTGTTTCGACAGAAGTAGAAGTTAATTAAAATTTATTCGACTTCGAAGTTGGTGCATCGCAACGTGACCACAAATTTAAAGGCAACGTTACGAGAGAAATAAGATGGTGCCAAACCTGTTGCCCGCGCACCAGAAGTGTTCGGTGTACTTCAAAAAGTGTGTTTTTTAATGTTCCAAAATATATACATTAGTTGTTGTTTCTTTTATTTTCTTAACAGGAGTGTTGTTTAGATGTATGGCTGTACTTGAACTACGTATTTTACGCGCCACTTAGATAAATGTGCATACTATCATGTCCCAATGTGTCGACTTTGCCCTTCGAACTGTTTAACAAATTAATAGCATCGATCAAACAACTAATATCAACGTGGAAAATCTGCGAATAACGCTCTGAAACTCTTCGCGAGATAACAATAGGAAGCGCCACAAAGACAGCCGATACAGAACGCTATTTTGGTATATCGAGTAAATTAAAGGCAAGAATGTACCCAGCGCCTTACCAATTCCTTCCGCCGGCCGTACGCCAGAACCTTATGGCTTGCGGTTGGGGCTTTAGTTCTCTCATTAAAGAAAACACACCACAAATGCAGTTTTGACAGTTTTGATTGACCGCGACAACAAAACAAATCAATCACCAAAATACAGTATCATATAAGTGATCGCTAGAACCCAGGAAATAAAAAAGCTAGAAAAATGCCGCATTTAATCATCAAATATTGTTACCACGCGGCCCCACAAGTACGGAAAGCAAAGACCTCGCGCTTGTTGCCTTCACTTCTTTACACGTTAGGATGACAGACGGAGCCTATTCGCCAACTGTAAAAAATAAAAAAGGCGGTCGTATGTTTGTGTTGTCGTGCCCTATGCCAACGAAAGTACAGCATCTTCAACGGCGCAAATGACGAACCGGACTTCCCATCGTTGCGGAAGTTGCGCACCAGGTGGCGCGACTCTGTCAGGGCTAATTCAATTGCACTGCTTACATTCTCTGAATCCCTTAAGGCTGCCTCCTGAAGAAGGACACAGTGTATTAGGCGCTTTACAGATGATTGACAATCTCCAAGATTGGGACGGAACCACCTGAAACCGTATACCCTGTCATATTTCGAGCCATTTAACGTTAGACGGTTGTGAGACACAGGTAAGGGCTACTCGCCCTTGCTTAAAGCAGTCCAGTTGAAGTGAAGCAGAGTATAATGAAAGAGCCAACAAACAAAGATTACCAGAGGGTTGCTTCTGCGTTATTTCTTTTTCCATGCAGCGCCCAGCGAAGTTCGGCAGCTTCAGATGACAAGAAGCTTCGCACGGCAGGCGAGCTTCGCCTGGTTACCACCGGCCACGCCCAATGGTCGCATTCGTGATTACGGGGTCGTCTACAGACCACTGCGCCGGATCCTCCCGTGCAGTCCGATCGAACAAACCGAGACCAAACTAATTGTGCCCATGTCGTCGCAGCGCGTCAACCTCGAAGAGCTACGTCCATACACCGTCTACATCATCTCTGTACACGCTGTGACCATCAAACCCGGTCCTGAGTTCACGACCAACTTCACAACGGAACAAGCCGGTAAGTGGTCGTGTCCTTCTGAAATCGCGCCTTCTGGAAGACAGCTTTTTCGCATCTATCCAAACGCATCTCTTCTGAGCCTCCATTCGATAGCTAATCGATGTAGCGATGTAGGCGAGTTGGTTCATGATTGCAAACTGGTGGCAGTCCGCAAGAAAACTCATACGAAGGGAGGAATGGACAGTACGAACGCCGTACTTCAACTGAATGTTTAATGAAAAGAAAACACCGAGGTAAAGAACCACACCGTCATAGCATCAACACGTTCTCAAGAAGTTATTTCTTTCCTAGTGTAAATACACCGTAGTTTGACACAATTATCACCCTCCTTTCCCATATCGTAGTCTTCCAGCGATTCCATGCAGTTTTGTCAGCTCCTTTGCCCGAAATTGTGATGCTGTCGAATTTCGGCTGACACAGGCATATGACAGTGAAGAGGAAGGTGCCCCCATGTGGTAGGTTTCAGCGAAAGTGCATATTCGCGTGCTTGATCTTTGACACATCGGCCAGTTTGATCAATGTATACTCGTCCACAGCTTAGCGGAATACGATACACCACCCCAACTGCGCACTCAACGTACTTATTCCTGTAAATTATCGCTCATTTGTTGCCCTCCTTTGTCAGCCACTCTGGGGCATAACTGCGACATCTTACTTGGCACCGAAAAGACAACAGGCACATCGTAGCGCCCCGCTACCTTTTTTCATATTATGAGTCGTGTCGGTGCCGCAGTTTTAAAAATACTGTCAAGTTCAGCTCAACGCCACGCTACAAAAGGCGCTTTGGGGTACTGCCGGTGCTCACTCAATTCTGCACTAGAAATAGGAATTACATGAAAGACAGAACCGGACAGAACCATTTCATTCGGAGCCGTAAATCACGAACTTAGCACCCATCTCATCTTCCTTGGTTAGGGCTATCTGCTTCGTCAGCGAATTAAGAACATTTGAATAAAATAGTGGAAAATACTCCCCTCTCAAGTTTTCTAATCACAGTGACTGGATGATGTCGTTCCGTAGTAATTCCCGGCCCTTCGAACGCACTGGCACTTTGAAGAGTCCCTTTTCTTGCGCCGCCGCGCCGCTATGAACGAAGGTAAACAATCAAGATGGCGGAGTGTTCCCATGTTCGCGCGACGTCAGCGCGGTGTGACAGGGTATTCCCCCACTATCGGATAACAAATACGCGAAAATGGTTGTCGGGCAGCAAAAACATGTTTCCCGACAGTTTCTGTCGCCTCATTGTTACACTGTTCCCGAAGACGTACTGTTGATGGGCAGACTTGTCCAACTGTTTCCTCAATGCGACAGCGCCTTTAGAGCTGCGGATCAGGCTGCTGTAGGCTTCACTAAATGGGGATTGTGCTGTTGAGACTATGCGAGTACGTGCTACTCGCATCGAGCGTGCGCATGCTTCATTGCGAACGCTTATTCTGTCAAGGCCCCTGCTCAACCTGAAACCTCGAGGCAGAGTTTTCTCGAAATGCAGTACGCAATAATCGCTAAACACCGAGTAAGCCCATTCTTGGGCCGCCTCATTGGCTGGATGCACGACCCCGAATAGATCGCATAGTGACTCCACTTGTTGTCGAGAGACGGTCAGATATTTTTTTCTTCTTTTCTTTATGTGAGAGCAGGGTTGGAAAACATAAAATAAATAAGATTTATATTATATAAATCAGATTTTATTTGATTTACATAAGATTACTTTTGCATCAATGTAGCTAAAGAAAACATTCTTCACCACTAAATGTATTTCTCAACATGGTAGATTGATTTATCAATTCATCCGATCACTGATAACAATGCGGAAGAAATTATTACTGTAAATCTTGTGGTTGGTTTGCCTTGCTGCATACCGACCCGGAGGAACTACATTTATTGGACATGGACGAGCTGATCAAAACACTAACATTGTTTTTGGCGGCGTTTGTGCCCGGGCCGCGACCCCCTGTGCGCCAACTCCGATCCACCTTATCAAGGCGGCGCGCGCGGTGAGCGCGTGGCCAGCTTGACTCCGCCGCCAGGCGGGAAAGTTCGGCCCCTGTGCCCCGTAGTGGGGCCATTGGGCTAGGGAGCCGCCAGGGTGCCCACAATCTAAATTACAGTTTAATTAACAATATTTTATTGCTGTAATTTCCGCCATTCTAGATGAAAAAAGCGTGACTTGTTTGAGTTAGTACAAACATTTATTTGATTGTTCTGTCGAGTTCTGGCTTGAATGCTAATTTTCTTTCTAGTTTTCATTTCTTTCTTTTGCGTTCAGATTTTTTTGCAGTATGACGTTATGCAGCTGGCGAGCGTAGTAGAAGGTAGCAATCAAGTTGAACGCTCGAATTTACTCAGAAGAGCGCTTCTTTTTGCTCGTGTTGATAATTATATTTATTCCCCACCCTGCGTGGGAACTATCTATAGTGCGGCAAACGCGTCTAATATCTTCAACCGTGCTTACCTGAGTCGACATGTGTCATCGTACTCAGCACGCTGAATACTCAAGAGAACAACCGGTAACCTAAATCTGATGTTTGTGTACAGTTCCCGAGGGAACCCTGACGGCCCTGAACTACTCGAAAGGGACTGGTGACGAGTACGTGATCTTCTGGGGGCCGGTCCCCTGTGAACTTGCCAACGGCGTCGTGCGCCGCTACTACTTGGAACTGGACAGCGCCGACCCGTGGGAGAGCAGGCTGGTGAACCACACCACGGGGGACATGAGACTCGGCTTCAGCGACCTGCTGCCCTACACGCGCTACCGGGCCAAGGTGTACGCAGAGAACGACGCGGGTCGCTCTCAAGTCGCTGCCGAGCTCAACTTCACCACGTCACCTGCCGGTGAGACATTTCCCACGGAATGACTGACAGCACGAATCAAAGATACAGATGTCGTTTTTGTAAATATGTTTAAGGTACCATCTGTAAAAAAACACACACACACACAAAAAAACACGGAACTGAAGAAATATGCGTGAACGTGACTAGTCATTGGGTAACTTATTAAAACCGACATATGTTTAATTCTGATGGCGTTATTCGCTTTTCGCGTAGCTCCTTATTGGGCTCATTTTTGCGCTAGCATTAGTACCGATATGACAGGGAAAAGCTAACGGCTTCCGCCTATGGACGAAACAGTGGAAAGGGAAGCGGGCCGCGTAGAGAGGAGGAGAGCAGGGAACGAGAAAGGCGAGAGGGAGGCGACGTCACGGGGCGGAAGCCAATGCGCCCGCGGATGCTGGGGCGAGTCTAATAGCATCCTCGATCATCCGCACCGGTGCGCACCGGGGCAGCGAGGTGCGCCCCTTCATCTTCGATCAAGTGCGCCGGTGCGCACCGGACGTCCTCGATCAACGAAGCGCACTTTCCCGGTGCGGCTTTTTGTTGCCCCAACGCGCACCGAGAAAATCGACGGTGCGCCGGGGTGCAGTCCCATCAGGCATTGCGGCCAGGAGTGGGAATCGAGAAGATGGCGGGAGTAGCAGACGCGCGCAGACTGTCGAGATGGCGATCTTGCAAAAATGAACACGTCTCGCAGCTGCACTAGATGAATTCCTCAGCTCTTCTGACGTCGAGACGACGAGCTTCTTACCATCGCCGCGATTACCGGCGATTGCTGCGGTGGCAAGGAGCGCCTGAAAGGTATGAACTTCGCGGAAAGCGTCGCGAGGTGTTTCGATGACAGCGAGGTACGGCCACGGTACGGCTATTATCTGGTGTTTCTCTTTCTTGAACCAACAATGGTGGCCAACATATACATGTGGAATTTTCACCCGCTTCGTGACCCGATCGACAATCACGTCCACGATGTTCATTTGTGTGGGACCGTCAAATCCGCGAAAAAAAGAATAGGAGACATTGACAGCAGACGGGCACCGTGCGCTGACCTAGCTACGCAAGAAAAAACGAACAAAACGCGAAGTGACGCAAGCTGGAGCTCGCCGCGGTGCACCGGCGCGGCGCAGTTTGTCCTCGATGTTGCACCGACTTCGCGCTGCACGACCAAGGAGCGCTGTGCACTGTGCTGGTTTCAGGGCAATTCCGGTGCGAGCTGATCGAAGATGCTATAAAATTGCAGGTGTGCGGAGTGCGATGCCTTGCTTTGTGCTACGAAATGGGGTATGAACCAAGTACAGTAAAACCCGTTTAGAACGAACCTACGTATAGCGAATTATTATCGATATTGACATCACGGAAAATTTAAATAAAAATGCATGCAAAAAGTACGTGTTATAACGAACAACACATTGGCTATATGGAACTTTTTCCCCCGGGAAAGCTTCCAAAAACAGGCAAACAATCGTCTTCTAGCCTGTCCCTTCCCCCCCCCCCCCTCCAAAAAAAAAGTAGGAAAGAAAGGAAATTTTAAAAGCCGCGAATAAAATTGTGCGAAGAGAAGCGATTCAGAAGGGGAGCAAGCTAACAAAAAAACACTCTTCACGTACGCACAGAAAAAAAAAATCTTTTCATCCCAAAGCGGTTGCTTACAAAAAGAAGCGATTCAGAAGGGGAAATAAGCTAAAATAATAAAAATCCCCACGCATGCACAAAAAAAAAAAACGCTTAGTTACAAGGCGGAAGCCAAGAGGTGAGAAAGAGAAGCTCTCACCTTACAACGAACTCGTCGTGAAAGTTCGTTGTAAATGTTTTTGCTATATCGAACTACTTGCTATATCGAACTGATCGTAGCGTTTCCTGCTGTTCGTTATAAACGGGTTTGAATACTAGCGCTGGCCCAAGTAGGCGGCAAAAAGACGGATTGTGTACGAAGGAGAACGGTTGCCGAACCCGGTGAACAAAATGAACAGCGAAAGCAGCGTCAGGCAGCGGATGCCAGTGCTAAGCGTGCAAGGCGAGCGAACGACACAGAAAAGCGGAAGCAGCGCCTAGTTCAGCTGCCGGAAATGCGGCCAGCCGAGCTAGTGTGGGCGAAATGGATTCAACGCATTTTAAAGTGACCGCATAAATCGGTTTCTTAACTCATCGCGCTGGGATTTACTACAGAGGTGCTCGAAGCTGGTGAATTCATTATTTGAGAGCATGAATAGATGAAACCTCTAGAGTCAAAGAAAGAAAAAAAAACTTATTTTGTTTTCTATGGAAAAATTATCGATAAGTCTTTTATCTCAAAAATCATCAAAAAATCGTTGTGCGCTATTCTGGCGTTTACTACGATTGAAATATTTGTGAAATAAAAAAAAATATAATTGGCTTAAATAATTTTTTACTTTATTTGGCCCCAATAGGCGCCACAGTAACACATATATGTTTTTTTTTAAATGTACATGCAAAGCGTAGGGAAAACATATTTCTTAATTTTCCTTGATTCACTCAGGTGAGTCAATCTTTCCACAATTTTAGAGAAAGCTCCCACCAACTTCAGGCACCTGTTTAGTAAATCGTAGCGCGACATGTTAAGAGCCTGATTTATGCCGTCCCTTCCAACGGCCATCGATCCCTTTGACCGGTAGACACCGAGAGTCTCGGAGCCCGAAAGGAGACCGCGATACTCCGCTACCATAGAGCTACCCTGTAACCGACGCCATCAACTTCAAGAGAAAGTATGCACGCCTCTTGTACCCGTTCAGGCGCGAGGTAGACATTCTAGACGGGGACAAAAAAATAAATAATGATTCATTTGTGGATAAATGCCATGACCCTTGGGAAACGCCACAGACGTCACCCTTTGGGAAACGCTAACGCTGACCCCGTAACAAAAACAAAAAGAGGCAAAAAATAGATTAAGCAAAAGAACAAGCCAAATGTGAAGGCCAGAACAGAAACGTGAAGGGGTCAGCGTGAGCGTTCCACAAAGGGGGACGTGTGTGGCGCTTCCCAAGAATCACGCTAACGCATTCCCTAAGCATGCCTCCGCTTCCGTATGTAAAGGAAACGGAGGCCAGCTTGATGGCACGCTACCAGTCGCAGCCATTGCTTGTATTAAGCGGGCTGCCACATTAATGACATAATTCGATGCTCGGGATATAAAGACTCTGTAGCTCAATAAAACCTTCCCAGACTATTGTACTTGATGGACACAAGTGGATTCCGCCCGTGATTTTTGCAACGACGGTAAAGGCACGGACGTGCCTGAAAATTATTTTTTGTTCCCGTTTCGGCGTCTCCTATTGCAAGTGTTTCTAAGCGCTCTCATAAACAATACGGGATAGCGCTCAGGGTTTTGAGAGCGAGTTAGCTCATTGCGCGAGGTCATCCGAATAGAACGATTTCTAAAGACATGCAAGAAAGTATGTATCCTAAGCTTACTCACAGTGAAAGGTTTTTCGAGCGAAGCGTGAAATACGTAATTAGTGGGGTCAATGTGAATTTAATATAAAATGCGAATAAAGCAACAGTATGGATATCCCAGGTCAAATCAGCAATGGGGCCATTGACGCTTTTCATTTATACGCTTCGCTCATGAGGACACGTCCAGCCAATTGTTGAAACTCCTCGAACTTTTCGTTTTAGAGTTTATAATAGCAGAAAAGACAGATCGTTGCCGAAACCACGCCTCCAAAGCGCGTTCTGCTCTCTACCATGGGCAGGGGCTGTAAGACAGCAGAGAGGATGCTACTTATCTGATTTATAAATAAACTATTGATCTAACGCCACGTGTCACCTGTCATCGGTCACGTGGCACAACGCGGAGGGCGGATTGGTTGAGGCATATCACATAACTTTTACTGTAAGAAGCAAAAGTATGCAGGCGAGCTGGTTAGGAAACTTCATGATCCAAATCCAGGGACACGTAGATGGAATCGCCCGTTTTTAAGGCGAAAGCCTTATATGTCTCATTGTTTAGTCGACTTTCAAAGTCCTTGAGCAAAAACACGTCGGTGACACGAAAGGTACCAAAACATTTATGTGACCACTCAGTGGGAGACTAAGCGAATTAAGATGACTCAGCACATTGAGAAGGATGACTCAGCACATTGAGAACGATGACTGGGCACATTGAGAAGGATGAATCAGCACATTAAGAGGGATGACTCAGCGAGTAAATCCTGTGTCTGTCTTTAATGAGTCGGCGCTTGGGCTTTCGCTTTCAAGTCGTCTTTTCATTTCTTCTGGTCTCAGGCTTTGGATGACAAACTTTTACTGTGCCGTCTGGCGTGGATAGGGCTACGCATTGCTTGGTGCAACGGTGCGTAGAACACTATATACAGTCACGGACAGCTTAAGAAACGCAGGGCATTCCAAGCATCGCATTATCGCTCCACAGTCTACCACATTGCGGCATTAGCTGATAAGAATGCCGAAGAGGAAATCACGAAGCATGAGCATGATTTCTTAAAGGGACACTGCAAGGAAATAAAAAAATTTCTTCTTTTTTAAATGACGTAGATGGGACACGTATATTAAAAAAAAATTTTACCGCGAAAAAGTTTTGTCTAGCAATATATACGCCGTTAGACACAATTTAGATGCAGAAGGTGGAGCTCACAGCCCGCTAAGCCTCGCCCCGTGCATACAAGCTGCTCGCATCTTTCATTGGCTCGAAAAATGATTGACATGTGAATGGTTCGTTGTAAATTTGTATCCCCGTGCCATAATAGTATTTTAATGGCCTATATACTTGTGTTTGACAAATAATGAAGATAGAGTCATTATGGTTTTCAGATGTGTTTTGCGGTTGCTTCTCCCGCTCTGGTTTCAGACGTTAACAAACATGGCTGCCGGCGTCCGCGGAGTGCTGAACGAGCTTCGCTCGTTCAGCTCGTAAATTTTTATGAGTGCGAGTGATTTTGTATTCACAGAGCTGTATAGAGAAAGACCTCCTCAACCGACGTAATTTGCAGCAACTAACTGCCGCAAGTACGCGGAAGTGCTGTGCGGATGCTTGTTCAGCAAGACTGGACTAAGCCTAGCGTTCCAGATCAACAATTTTTTATCAAATTGGCTTTATTTCTTTCTTTGTGCGTGTTGATACTGAATAAAGTTGTTGGATCGCGTAAAAGTGGCCCCGCTGCTCCATGAATTGTGAAACCGCCGTGATCGCGAGCGTGGTTTCAATATCGGGAAGATACCTTCACAGGTAAGATTTTGCGAGCTATTGGTAGGAGGCAATGGACCTTTTCCGAGAAGCGTTCTGCGCACGCGCGAGCGCCCGATGCCAAGCGGCGGAAATTGGCGCCAAAAATCGAGGAAATTCGGAAGGAGGCTATAGATCAGCGAGTAGCAAAACGTAATTGCAGCATACATATAATTGTGTTACGCAAAAAAAGAAAGCGGACGGAAAGAATAACACGACGTTTAAGTGGACGCCACGGATGCCCCACTTGGACGGCGCGTTGGGCACGCCCCGCTGCTCAGAGAACGAAGAAACTGGTAGCGTAGCTCCCATTATCGATTGGTAGCGCAGGTAGGTCCCTTCCTCGATTTTTAGTTCGTGCAGCCACCGCCTGGTGCCGTCGGTATGTGAAAAAGGTCCATTGGGCCTTCGGCTCGCATGAAATTGTTCTAGGTATGCTCTCGTCATTTCGCCTCGAAAGGCAAGCAGCTCTCCAATTTTGCAGTGCACCTGGCCTACCATAGCGAATATTTTAGGTCGCGTTTTAATTGTGTGTCATGACGCTCACCCAACTTCTACCTGAATGCCATGTGAAAAGAAAAAAAGTAGCAAGAACAGAAAAGCTGGGAGGGCTGCATATTTATAATGTTAATTTTTTTTTTACTCCTTTTGCTTGCTTTTTACCGCACATCGACAGACGCTGACAAACGCTTGTATTGGACCGTGGCTCACGCAGGATGGAACGCTAGAACGCCGCTTTCATGGTCGCGTCTTGCGAGCGTTGCAGACGGTTTTAGACGGGGGCGGAATAGCAGGACGGATAGAGGCGAAAACGGACACCGACGCGCAGCTTTTTTCGTGTTCGCGTCTCACGGGCGTTGCAGACGACGATAGACGGCGGGGAACTACACTAAAAAAAAGCTCCGTGCGTCTTTCTCCCGCACAACACTTCGAGAGCCAATCACCGCAGCTTACGGAGTCAGCTAAGCGAATGACGATACCGGGACATATATGTTTAGACCAAAATACAGTCTGAGTTGCAACATTAAGCAATGCAAAACGTCACGCTTGAACTGCTTAATGTCTCAACTCAGACTGCATTTTTTTTGGTCTAAACATATGTTTCGGCATCGTCATTTGCTTAGCTGACTCCGTAAGTTGCCGTGATTGGCTCTCCGAGTGTTGTGCGGGAAAGAAGACGCACGGGCTTTTTTAGAGTGTAGGAGACCATGCCGTAGGCTGCCGCGCGTCTGCTCGGACGACTAGCAGGCAGTGTTAGACATCCGTACAAGACGCACCAGTAGTCGCAAAAGGGAGACGTCACGCTTTTAGCGTGTTCGGTCGAGCAGCCAAGCCAGTCCAGTAGTAGTGGGCGGGGCCATTGATCTGTGGGTGGGGCTTAGAGCGGGCTGTGACCTCAACCTAAATTGCGTCTAACGGCGCAAATATTGTTTTTTCGTTGAAAAAATATTTTAAACCTACGTGTCCCATCAATGGCCCTAAAAGAACATTCCTTGCCATGACCCTTTAAAGGGACAATGAAGGCAATTTAGGACATCTTTTTGGCGATTGAACTGGGTTCCAGGCACGTCTCAGGCCACGTTGCCCAAATTTCAGCCGAAACCGGCGCTTGTGTGCCGCGCAAATCAATAAAACAGTCGCGGTAATAATTGCACCGGGATCGACTGGGGCGACGCCCCGAGAGTTGCGGGAGAAGCCAGGAGAAGCGGAGCTCGCGTGACCGATGCGGGGCCAAGACGCGCGACGTCACAAACGGCGCGTCGCGCCGTTTGTGACGTCGCGCGTCTTGGCCCCGCCAAACGGGCTGACGCGCGCCGTTTGCGACGTCGCGCGTCAGCGATTGGTCGCTGACGCGCCGCTTGTGACGGCCAGAACGGCCAGATCGCTGCCGCTTTCCCTCGGCATCTCCCCGGCGTCCGTCCTTCGGCATGCGGGCCGCTCGTTGCCGGCTGTGCGGTCTCCGTCGGGTGATAGCAGAGGCCGCCACGCACGTACTCCCGTTCCGTTGGTGTTCGGTTACCGAACGGAAGCTCGAACTCGCTCGCGAGAGCGGCATTGCCGTCCATGTTGACAAATTCGGCGAAACGACCGCGCCACCGCGCTGCTATAACCCACCGCGGTAACCAGAGTCTCGACGCCCTAAATGCTACCGGTACCGACAATTCACATGTGACGTCACTCCGTACGTCACCTCCGTTTTCGGAGGCCCAAAAACGAGAAACACAGATAGTTGAGTTTCGGTTTCTTCAGTTCTTTCGTAGGTATAGAAATATGCGTCACAAATGTCTATAAAAATTTAGGCAGTATGCCAGGTTCCCAAGAAGCCTAAAAACACAATTTAAACAAATTAAATTAAATCGCCTTCATTGTCCCTTTAAGCTCTCAGTCAACGCTGCCACGTCAGCAAACAGAGAAGACCTGTCCTCTAAATGCCCTGTGAGGTGCGGGTTATTGGATAGCTCGCATCCACACCAGAACGGGCTTCCGACACTGCTCCCATATTTGTCATTGTGGTGGAGTTGCGCAATCGGGACCATTCGTACTCTCACATTCTTCGCATTTTGGTAAACGCCATTCCCCCCCCCCCCCCTCCCTCCACGTTTTCCTCTTTGGGACCACCACTGTGATAGCCCGATATCTGTGCATTTCGTGGACACGGCGAATACTGGGAACGACTTTATTTTCGCGGGCTCCATATTCCGAGAATTAGGCGAATTCTGCTTTCCAGGAATATTTCGCGGGTATGACATTTCGCGCATAAGGGCGGATGCTATGCAATTGTTGCAATTGGAAAACATATTTGCGGGACCTATTTGTCGCGACATTGTACAATTCGCGAAATCCGCGGAAATGAGGTCCTCGCAAAAATAGTTTTTTACAGTATCTGCACACAGCAGTGTAATTACTCGGGCAATGTTGTCTGAACAAATTGCCTGGGGTGATCAAGATGCTTGACGCCTGTAGGGTCACAATGAAGGTTGTTTATGTAGGTGCTTCTAGGCACGAAATACACCCCGATTTCTGTCGCTGAGTGCCCAATAGACAGCTATGGATTATAGGCTCTAGGGTCATATTAAGTGTGCGAGGAAACATTTCATTGTTGTGAGTGATTTCCTGTGGGACCGGAATACGTTTACTTGCCTTGCCGTCTTAAGGCCGATTCACACGACGGACTGATCCGCGGACGGATTGATCACGTGACGACATGTCCGCGGATCGTCCGTCTCCCAAGCGCATCCACACGAGGGACACGACGAGCAGACGCCAGCGGTGACGGACCGAACATGTTCGCCACCCCACAGTGACGCGAAACTCCAACATCGCACTGTGGCACCGTTGTCCAAGAGAGAAATCGACGTTTGCAACCGCGATAATAAATCGTACGCCGCTGTTAAGTACAGATCGAGACAAAACACCGTGATAGGCTTCGCGCGAAGCGCCCACAAGCTTTACTGACCCAAAGCATGAGAGTGACACAGGCATGGTCCTGCTCGAGAAGGGTTCCGCGTAGAAGCGACGAAGTTCTGGGCTCGCGGAGGGGCGTTCGAAGATGCCTTCACGCACTCCGCGCTCGTGCACAACACTCAAGTACACAACAGCCACAAGAGAGGTCTTGCTCGGTGAAACCCTGATTGGACGTGCAAGAATTATCGCGGCGTGCTAGACGAGTTTTGACGGGAGCTTCTTGACGCGGACCCGGAGGAGTACCGGAACCTGCGTCGCGTCAGCCAGACAAGTTTCTGCAGTTTCTTTCACACGTGAAACCAAGAAACGCGCGACAAAATGAACCAGCGAACGCCCAACACACAACGATGCGCCATTTTTGTTTTCATCGCCGAGAAACAAAACAAAAAAAAAAAGAGAAAACAATGTACCGTTGCCAGACTAAACGCTTTTCAAGTCGATCTCCCGCTAAAAGTCCGCGAGTGAAAAAGGCGCTCGGCTTTATCAGTCCGCGCGTCCGCGGACGAGGCGCGGATCGCAGGAATCGGTGACGTGCCGGTCACGTGGTACACGGTCCGCGGACGAAAATCGCGATTCGGTCCGTCGTGTGAATCGGGTATTAGGAATGTCTTCAATAAATACTGAAACAGACCGGCAGACTCTGCAGCGTGCGCCAGTCTTTGTAAGCGGGCTTGGTCGTTTCCATTGCAGCTCCTCCACCTCCCAGCAACCTGACGGCCCATCAGTTGTCTCGAACAAACCTGTCTCTGTCGTGGTGCCCTCCGTACCCGCCACACGGTGTACTGGAGCGTTACCAAATCAAGTTCCGGACGAACGACAATCGCAACAACTCTGCCCTTCTCAACGTTGACCAGTACCAGTGCTTCCCCGAGAACAGCGACTTGGAAAGACACTGTTTCACTGTGTCCAACTTGCTACCTGTTACTATCTACCGTTTCTCGGTGAGCGGAGTGCCTGGAGACTTCTGCATTTCGCTTCTGAAATGCTGTTCTTGCTAGCGGGAGTTATTGCCCTTGTAGTAGATAATGCAGCTGAAATAACAAATAGAATAACAAATAACTTGCTGGCCTCAACAAGTTCATTGGGACAAGCCCAAAGATGATGCCTTGTTGGGGTGATGAGAATTCATTATACTGGCCACCTCATCCATTCAAACAAACGTTGTCAAGGCCTTGATTGGAAGAAATCGTACAATTAATAAAGCCACCTGCAGGACACGGCCATAATAATTCGTTATCATTCATACAGGTGACGACTATAGTTTTAACAGAGAGTCTAAAAAAGTTAGTTCATCTACTATGAACTTTCCCTTGCAGAACACAACGGAGAGCCAATCACCGCAACTTAAGGAGGCAGCTCAGCATATGTCAATGCCGAAACATGTGTTTAGATAAAAAAAAATGTACTGTGAGTTGGGAAGCAATGCAAAACGTCACGCTTGCATTGCTTAATGTCACGACTCAAACTGCGTTTTTTTTTTTGTCTAAATATATGTTTTGGCATCGTCATTCGCTGAGCTGCCTCCGTAAGTGGCGGTGATTGGCTCTCCGAGTTTTGTGCGGAAAGATAAATGCACAAGCTATTTTTGTTTTTTTAGAGTGTAAAGGGGAAGAGTGAAAAATACGCAGGACCGCATCTTTTCTACCTCGACTTTTTTCTGGGGCTCATCATTCACGACTCGTTCGTCTGATGACTATGCGGCTAATACTTTCGAATTTGATCATTTTGGTTGGGGGATAAGCGAACAGTTGTTAAAGAGTGCTGGTTAGTTAAGATTAGTTAAGAAAACGTACACTATTAACACAACTTGAACATAGTGAGCGTAAAGCGGCAATGATGACAACTCTTTTGTTATACTCTTTTAAAAATGCCTGCGCGTCTACTTACCCGCAAAACACTCTAAGAGCCAATCTCTGCGATCAACCAAATCACCTCAGCGAATGATGAGGCGGAACATCTGTCTAGACCTAAAAATTAAGTCTGCGCTGTGGCATTACGCAATGCGAGCATGATGTTTTACATTGCGTAATGCCACAGCGCAGACTTCATTTTTAGGTCTAAACGGATGTTCCGCCTCATGATTCGCTGAACTGATTTCGTAGATTGCAGAGATTGGCTCTTTGAGTATTTTGCGGGTGAGTGGACGCGCAGGCATTTTTTAGAATCTAGGAAATTATTTTTTAAAGAACTGTCCTAATGTATTAGATTAACAACCCAATGTGCCTTAGAGTTGCCCAGTTACAAAGGACACCCCTATTTAAATAATAAATTTGAAAATTTAGATAAAAAAAAAGATAAAATCAGTCCTTTATTCTGTTTTCCTCGTGCTGAGATGTAGATCTCTGGCTTTCATTTCCCCCGCTGCTTCCCGTTAAGCTATCTTGAATTTATGTCCATCCAGGTGAGGGCGTTCAATCGCGGCACAACACATGGTCCTTACTCGGACGAGCTGGAGATTGAGACAGGAGAGACGGGTGAGACTCGCTACTCTCGTTGACCTGCTGAAAAATATCTCACTCTTCGTACCAAAACTGATGTAAACTCTAAGATTTAGATAAGCCGTTTACGCCTTCGTCGGTGAAAATTGCATCTTCCACGGCTTATGATGGTAATCACTGGTGACCATCTTGTTCAGAGTGGCCACTTCCTCATCGTCTGCCAAGAACTGTAGTCTCAATGCCGGGGTAAAGCTTTGTTGAAGCTCCTGTTAAGCCGTAATACCAATGATAATAATGCATAATTAGCTGATGCATATGGTCTGCAGACGTCCCACTTACAGGGGTTTAATGCAGTTAATATTACGTAGTTTTCTCGAACGCGTGTATTCAGACACTAAGAAAGTGCTTCATAAACTAGTACACATCTAGCGCTGTGACTAGTATTTAGTAGGAGGGTCAATATTTGAGCTGCTTATGTCATAGTACCTTTAGTGCGACAGATGCCGATTTGTATCTACACTCTAAAAAGTGCCTGCGCGTCTACTCACCCACAAAACACTCAAAGAACCAATCTCTGCGATCTACAAAATCAGCTCGGCGAATGATGAGGCGGAACATCCGTTTATACTTAAAAATGAAGTCTGCGCTGTGGCATTACGCAAAGCAAAGCGTCATGCTTGCATTGCGTAATGCCATAGCGCAGACTTAATTTTGAGGTCTAAACAGATGTTCCGCATCATCATTCGCTGAGCTGATTTCGTAGATCGCAGAGATTGGCTCTTCGAGTGTTTTGCGGGTAAGTTGACGCTCAGGCATATCTTACAGTGTAGTGTCAAAACAAGTTTTGCCACTAGATACAAAATCCTGGCTACGTGCCTGGTCCAGTTAAACTGCCTTGAAAGAGCTCTGCACTGAACCACTTAGACCCTTCTTTAACATCGCCTCTCACGCAACGCGCGCAGTTCCAGATGCACCCGCCAGCGTCCGCTGCGCGAGGAGAGAGGAAAAAAGCCTCAAGATTCAATGGGACGAGCCTCAGCGAACGAATGGAATCTTAAAGCACTACCGGGTATGTTCTTTCTTCACAACGAGCTCTATCGTGCTTGTTTGCATGTCTATCTACTCTCGCAACTATTCGGATCACTAGGCATTTATTAGTTACCTAGAAAAACGGGCAAAGTCCTCAGTAATCATACCTTAGTACTGCACCTTGCCTAGTTACACCAGCATAATTAATTAAATACGTAGCACTGTTATATCTCAGCGTCATGTAAACATATTTTATTGGCCATGTGACATGTATACTTACGGCAGTTTGCACGATATAGATAACTTGGAAAGCGCGGAAAATAATTATGTTTGTAATAAATTTTTGGTTATCTTATCCCACATAAACGACAAAAACCAGGGTCGGAAACAGAAAGAAATTTGGATCTCTTCATTCCAGTTTTCTTGTGGCCATCCAGGTCTTCGTCATACTTTCCTCGCATAATGAGGTCAATGTACGGTCGTCCTTGATACATATAAAATCGACTTGTATCTAGATAAATATACATTTTGCACACTCTAAAAAAAGCCCGTGCGTCTACTTTCCCGCAAAACACTCGGAGAGCCAATCGGCGCAACTTACGGAGGCAGCTCAGCGAATGACGGTGCCGAAACATAAGTTTAGACCAAAACACGCAGTCTGAGTTGTGACATTAAGCAATGCAAGTGTGACGTTTTGCATTACTTAATGTCACAGCTCAGACCGCATTTTTTTGTCTAAACATATGTTTCGGCATCGTCATTCGCCGAGCTGCCTCCGTAAGTTGCGCTGATTGGCTCTCCGAGTGTTCCGCGGGAAAGTAGACGCAAGGGCATTTTTTAGAGTGCGGCAATTTTCATGCGCCTTACCTCACTGCCCTTTTGGTACCCGTTCTCGAAACAAAGAAGCATCTGCGTAATCGTCGTCCCACAACCAGCGCCTTAGCGCCTAACGTGACGTCGGAGACATAACACATCAGAAGTATCAGAGAATGAGTTCGCGTTTTCAGAAATGCGGATCTGATCCCAGACAGGTATGATGTATTCATGGTTTAGGCATAGAAAAGAGACTCTAGACACGTTGCATGGTCTCTACGAGGTGTGTTGAGTAACCTATTTCATTTTCCTTTTCTCGGTTCAGGTGAACGTATCTCTCACACATTCGTTCAGCAGTTCGGTGAATGCCAGCACCCGTCCTAGGGCGCTGGTTCTCGAAGATCTCACCACGAGAGAGTACACCCTGAGTGATCTCTACCCGGGAACCACCTACAGGGTGTGCGTGGAGGCCAGCACAAGCGCCGGTTTCGGTGACGCCGCATGCGACCTTATCTCCACTAGAGCTGCAGGTAAAACTTGCGACTCAGAAAGGCTATTGTCTGTATTCTCGCTCACTCTACCCTGTTTACGGTTCATTGGTAAATTTTCGTTGATCGCTTCAACTTCTGCAAATGCTTTTGAATTAGAATTGTTGGAGAAATTAAATGGTTCCCAAGCGGAATGTTGAGAAAGGTAGTCTATTTTGCTTCACTGCTCGGCGCTTGATCTTATGCCAGTTATATGTGGCAAACTTCTACTCCAGTTGGGAATTCATAACGGGGAGAAATACTAACGGCACAGGAGACAACTAAATTGAGAGAGATCTAACAGAGTTTGCTTAAAATTTTAATATTTATTTTAGTACGGATAAATGTGTATTGTACCAGTTTCTCTTATCTTGGTAACAAACACGTGTTCTTGAAGGGGACCATCGTAATCTTTAATTGTTTCGAGATATTATAACTTCATCAATGGGTATATCTTGGTGATTTTTGAAGCGTCATACTAATTGTTTGTTTCATGTTTTTACAGCGGAGCTGTTAAGGGCTAGGTTCCCCAGGATCATGTCCGTGTATGTCGACACAAACCTACCTGGACAGCTACCGCCATCTATAAGCGACGGCGACAAGCACACAACCAGTATGGTTTCCGCCGTCGCTCGTAGATGGCGGCAACCTTTCCGGCTATAATATAAGATTGGATAGTTGGGCGCGTTGGTGGGAATTCATCGTAGGAAACAGCGCGAAAAACAGACGATGACGAAGAAGAAGCACACAGTGTATCGAGTACAGCTCCGCTGGCCTTCCTTCTTCACGAGAGTGGAAAGGCTGAACGATTTCTGAAACCTTATCTAAAATCTCAAAAAACGCTTTCCTGTTTTCCACAAATGTTTAAGCAGATCGCGACAGAGCAAAGCAGTATTACATGAGCTTCCTAACACCGAATCTAATGCTGAGGAGGAGGTCGCACGTTACAATAATAACGATCGGCAGTTGCGTCTGCTCTGTACTAAGCACCAAATGGCGGCGCCCATCACAATATCGGGGAACAGAGTGCTGATACTCTAAGTGTAGCTCATTTAGAGGCTCTAGCTCTGTCAATCCGATACAACCTAGAAGATAAAGCCTGCGAAGTTCCTCCCCAAATGTCACCCACGCAGCGCCACCTACTTTGCATTAGCATCGTTACCAGCCCGTCATGGGGCATTTAACAACGAGCGCGACTATGGGACCAAGAAAACAACGTCAGAAGCGTACCAAGGTTTTGTTCATCGTTTTTCTGTACGTGTTCGATCATTGCTGAATCAAACATGTACACGGAAGAACCAGTGACTTGCGCTTTTTATGCTGTTTTATTCGTCCCATCAGCTCGTAGCTTCGGCTGCGTCCGGACTTAGGTAATTATAATACAAAACAAATTTAAATAAGTGACCTATACGTGACATATAGTTTATTTGTCTGGACTAATCCCCAGGCCTGCCATAATTGGTCAGCAATGAGCGTTCACCATACTCTCCGCAGATCCTGTGATATCAACGGAACCAAGGCTGAACGACATCGTGAACAGCACCATCAACATAGCCTTGAATCCGGTAGACTTCGCGAAGGGCCCCATAACGTAAGCCTACCGATCTTTCCCTGGGATGCGCTCGTTCTTCGTGTGCTGCATGCGCGGGAAGGTAACTTTGGTAGCCTTGCAATTGCGTCTGTTAATTTTGTTGCTATTATTGATTAACCTATGCCTCAACCTGTGCCTCAACAGACAGATGAATCTTTAATGTGATGGTTATTTTGTTTATAGTGTACCAATAAGTAGGCCTTCGTGGCCGTTTCTGGGCACTACCAGGAAATAAAGTTTATTATTATTATTATTATTATTGCACGTGCTTTTCCGCACGTGCAGATATGTAGTTATCTGCGGCGGCCAGATCTGTTCTTGCATAACCTTTTCTGTACTGACAAAGCCTGGCAGAATGCCACGAGAAGCGGCCGCCGAAATTGAAAAAGGTAGAGCGGCAGCCAACGAATGAGAGGAGAGCCACGTGACGAGCGCCCCGCTGCGGCGAGACGCCAAAACACACTTCTCCCGAGCGATGGAATGTCATCTCGTGCTTCTCGTGTTCCTCGCGCTACCGCTTCTTTTCTTGTCGGGTTTGAAAACCATGTTTCGGGGCCTCACCGCTGCACAAGCTGTGCTCTGACGTCCAGGTTCCTTGAGAAATGCTCTGTGCTACCAGATCCTCGCGCTCCAAATCTGCGACCGGGCTCTCTATGGCTCCGTCGTCGAACTGCCAGGCTTTGTGAGTATAGAGGAGGCTATGGTTCTTGGCTGTAGCCTGTTCTTTTGTAGATAGCATTAGATTGCCTTATCGTGTCTGTTAGCACGATCTAACAGACAATACAAGGAAAGTCACGTGCATTCGCTTCGCTTGAGGATACTTCGTTTGTTTGTTTGTTTGTTTTTGACAGTGGCAATAAGCACGAAGTTTATGGCAGTATTTCTGCTGTTGGCAATCAAACAACGAGATATCACGCCAATCCCTCTGCAGTAATTGTCACAAGGTATGAGCGCAGATGCTTCACTGTTCTTATTATTCTTTTTTTCGCATGTGCAAGAAAACATGAAAGAGATGAGTACTTCGCACGTGAAGTACTCACCTCTTCAGTAGGCCATGATCATGATGTACATGTAAAGAATTCGTGACAGCTGAAAAGTCTTATATGTCTTATATGTGCATCGTGCGACGAATAGGAAACTGTGAATAAAGAGAGACACCTGTCCACACTACTGAACTGGCGGCTCTCGGTCTAACAATGCTCATTGTTTTTTGTTGTTTTTTTCCAGAGCATATTATATTTTTGTAGTACGAGGATCTCAGGACGTTGAAGGACCGGTCGTTCCTGTCAACTTCAGCGACGCCAAAGAGATGCAGCTGGGTTACTACACGGCGGCGATGTTCAGTCCCGAGGAGATCCGGGAACTGTCCGACTTTGTCCTGGGTGCAGGGAACGTCGTCGGTGGCTTCGAGAACCCGCCTCTCACTGACTCGACACCTTATCGGATCGGTCTCCTCGTAGCGAGCAACTTTTCTGGTGTAAGGCACTCCCCACCCACACACGCTTAAGCACTGCAGGGGCATTATGTCAAACGTAGTTGAAAGGTATAGATCAGCTACAGTCCTCCGTTCCATTCTCTATAAACAAATTACAACTCACGTAACTTAAAACAAAAATATATATTTTTCAATGAAAGATGAATATAAGCTTTCTTTCTTGTTAGGGGTTCTTTACACGTTAGGAACATTAATTGAAGTTACTGCTCAATATTTTCTAAAAATTATAAATTTAGGTATTCTGAAGATTAAAGGGAAAAAAAGCCTTTGTTTTCTGACCTCATATGAAACGAACAAATTATAGGAAATCTAACGGTTCGTTCAATATCAGTGCTATTAAGAAATTATAAGGAAATACATTGGTAATAAACCCCTTTGAAATCTTCTCTTGCCACTATTTAACATGAAATATTGAAAAGACCACCAAACATTTTTCTTACTTTAGATAAATACTGCTCAAGATACCGTGTAGGTTGTAGGCTATAGATACAAACCTATACCCTACAAAACGGACATTAGTCTTTTTTTTCGTTTCATGCACTAGCGATTGCAGAAGCAATAGACAATGTCACCAAGCATTCAACGCATGCGTGACGCGCCATAAGTTTAGTTTATAGGACGCTGGCGGCAGTTCACGAGACGTCTTAAACCTTTACGTGCTTTGCACGCGCAGAACTCCAGCAAGGTTGTAGCACGTGCAAAAAGACTAAAGTTCCCGTCATGAATCGAGGCAGCGGTGGAGTAGCCGAACTGGCTGGTGCAGAGGCTGGTGAGATCGGTCTATTGGATAAAGAAGAGGAGCATTTATCCTCTCAACTTTCAGCGGGAATAAGCGACCATGCGGTGGAGCACCACATGGTCGCTTATTCTTCTTGAAGCGAATATTGTTAAGAGTTTGGTGTTTCCCGTCACCGCAGCCACTGGACACGAACCTCAATTCGAGTCTTCTTGATTGCCATCGAGCTCAAGTCGACTGCTCGGGCAGTACCTGTGTAATTCAAACATAGTCAGTATGGGCTTATCCCAGTTACTACGTTAGCATCAGAGTCTCCTGACTATAGTGTTTATTCCCTAACGGCCATAGCAGAGTGAGTAGCTGCTCAGCGGGGGCTGACGGCGAGCATCCACAGAACTTTTGCAATGTGCATTCCGCACCATTATTTTGCCGGTCTTGGGAACCTATGAGTGTGAGCTAGCTCTGAGCATGCCCAGTGAAAGTGCTCTCAAATATGGCGTCCAGTGATTGAATGTCCACTATACTTTATTAGCACGTGATTCAGTACACCTGGGCAGAGCGCCTAACATTGGAACACAATACCCCTTCATGGCCCTTTACTATTGTCACTAATAGTCTATATTTATTTACAATTCAGTTTTCTCGGCAAGAGGCACACTCCCTGCTTCGTACAACTAACGACATTCCGAGTAGCACTAACTGGCATGACGGATAACGTTTTACGAAGAAATTGGGAGACTAACAGAAAAAATAACTGGAAGCTAGCTATTTACTTTAAATTATTTTAATACTCAGCATATGCGTGCGTAATGCAGGTTATTAGGCACCGTTAAATGCTACTCAAAATCACTCCCTAATGTTAATAACCGAATAAAATTGCCTTAGTTTTTCTTTCCAAGCAATGGCAGTCGGCAAATTAATTCGAGAAAAAGATGAGCATCGTTCATTCCCCTAACTCGGAGCCAGAACAAGCGACTACGTAGCCTGGTGTCTATCCTATGCCGCCAAGGTTAATGGGGTCAGAAAACGATATCGGGTTCGAATGTTCATGACTTTACAAAGGCGTATTGGTCCGGGTCTGGCCCATGTATATTCGCACCGACCGCCACTGATTCAGAAGCTTCTTGGTCCCGTTGAAATTGCGAGGATAAGAGGGTACAGTTTCTTTCAGTCTAGCCTACACTCTTAGAAAAAAAGGTCACTATAGTTCTCCCTAAAGGGAGCAACGCTCTTGACACATATGTTCCTTCAGAAAGGAGAAACTTTAGTCCTGAAAGCAGGGGCAAAGTTCTTCCGTCGGCAACATCTTATTATGGCGGATCCGAATCGAGCAATCGAGCTCAATAAGGCTTAACGAGGACGCTGCCTGTATTGTGCGGGCGAGAGGAGGAGCAAATAAAAGCGTAACACGAGCTTTCCTCGAATGTAGGTATCTATTTCCGAAGCCGGCTTCCCCCGCAGGTAAAGGAACTTGCGTTTCGAAAGCAATCACTCAGTCTTCTCATCGTCAGCACTGCGATGTTAAATGAAGAAAACCGGTACCACTACCCATTTACTTCGCGCACTTTACGTCTTAGCTTTGCTATTTCTCGAGCCAGAATCCCTTCGTCAATCGCAAATCACGAAGGAGTGGTAAACCATTCGCGAAAGCAAAAGCCGCTCTCACAAAGAGCAAATTCCAAGCAGTCTAGTTGCATGGTAACCAGAAATTATGGCGAACCGTGAAAGAAAGTTAAATCGCTTGCCACCAGATGGCAGGTGGCCAGATACTAGGAGGGCAGTTTCTCCAGAAATCGTAGTATACACTCTAAAAAATGCCTGCGTGTCTACTTAGCCGCAAAACACTCAAAGAGCCAATCATTGCGATCTAGGAAATCAGCTCGGCGAATGATGAGGCGGAACATCCGTTTCGACCTAAAAGTTAAGTCTGCACTGTGGCATTACGCAATGCAAAGAGTCGTGCTTGCATTGTGTAATGCCACAGCGCAGACCTATTTTTAAGGTATAAACAGATGTTCCGCCTCATGGACGTTGCTGCTTGTCTGGCAACCTATACTTTCTCGTTAAATGTGTGGAATTCTCGGAGCGAGAAGGAAGCGAGAAAGGCTACGTCAAGGCGTTCGTTGCTTGCAATGGAAAGCGAGAGGAGGAAAGGCACATGGGGCAGCAGAGCGGGCGTCCGCTCACGTGCAGGCAACATTGGCGCACATCCTTTCCCAATCCTCTCTCTCAGGCGCCGCCATTAAATTTCAAACGCTCTCTGCAGGATTTCAATTGTTCCCACCCCAACTTAAGCCTCCCTAGCTCAAGCAGTTTTCGTGTCCAATCCGTAAGCCGCGATAGACTGTCCTAAGGTACGTGGTTTCGATCACACAATTACGTAACAAAGCTTTGCGAAGGCAAGACTGAAAAACATAGTTCTCTTTTATCCTCGCAATTTCACCGCGACAAAGAAGCTTCTAAATCAGTGGCGGTCCATGCGAGAATACTTGGGCCAGACTATGCGCCTCTGTTAGGTCCTGAACATTCCGCCCCAAAATTGTTTCACGACCCCGTTAAACTCTGTGGCAGTTTCGATAAGATATGCATTCCTTGTATTCTCTTTCAGGAGGTTCGCTACGGATACCGATTGTCTGAACCGGTGGTGGGTGAGTTGACGATCAAGTGGACTACGCGGCCCACTGCGAAGTGTTGTTGACGCGGTTCAATCCTTTACTTCGCAGTGGGAAAGACGGATGGAACCTCTGAGATCCGAATAGTTCTGGCGGCGGGGCTGGCGCTGCTTGTACTACTGGCGTTAATGTCCGCTGCCCTAACTTGCTTCTGCATCAGGTGAGTGCTAGATGAACGATATTTGCCCATACCTGGGGCAGAGTAGCTGGAAACCCTATCGTGCTTTGCAGGAGGCGTTCTGGGCCCGATTCACCAAGAAAAAAGGGCCCCCAGGATCCCCTTTCACGGCTGTCGAAACGTTCGTATTATATAATTTGACTATTTTGTTTGCTTGTCTTCAGTAATGACTAGGGTTCCGTGTTTCCGGTGTTCAGTAATTTCATCTGAATTTGACCAAACTTATCGGGAGAGGGGAAAAAAGGGGTCTTCAAATTTGTTTTTTTTTTAAATTTTGTGTTGTAGTTTTATTTTCCCGATGAACGAAACTGTTTTCAAAGATATTAAAACAAAACCGATTCACAAAAAAAAAATTCCGAAGTGTTAGAGGTGAAATGTGTCAAAAACTCAATTGTTGGCTTTAATCACGCGGCTACTATATTTTTACCCTGCAGGTAAGATTATTCACCATATTTAGCAAAAGAATGATGCTTTTTAGGTTTTAAAGTTATTTTCGTAAAAATAGCGAACTTGTTACCTGGATCAATTTTACCTCCAATTTGAATTCATCCAGTAAACGAACTGTTAAATAAAATGTCATGAAACAAGTATCAGTGCGCAGCTATAATCGTAAGCTATCTGGGTCGCTTTTCTCGAACACTAAGCATATAGGTTAAGCCCAAACCCAAACTGAACCAAACATTTTAGTCTGCATAATAAGTGGTGTACGATCTTTGCACGAGCCAGCAGCCACCGGTGTTCGCGAGCACACGCAACGAAATTGAAGTCATAGTCCTCCATTCACACTTAAGATGACAGTGAAACGTGTGGCGTCCTAGAAAAGAAGAATAATGACAGGCTTTTCATTTCCAGAGTGAAAGCTACGTGCTTGTACAGTTAGACCAATTAATCACCTACCTCTTACATCAGACCCCACTGTGGAGATGAAAAGCCTGTCTTTATTCTCCTTTTCCTCTGAGCCCACAGGTTTCACTGTCATTCAACGTAACTGGAACACTAAGTTGGGAAACTCACCCTGGAAATCCGGACCGCTCGCGTCCACCGAGACCGAACTAGATGCGGTTACAGCGCCGCCCTTGAGCGGCGAGTCAAAATCATGAAGGTTGCTTTATATAGCTACTGTGAGATGACACTCCGAGATGGCGCCACCGGCCCTTGCGCTACTCGACTGCACCTGTATGTGCATATTGAATGGGTTAAAACAGCGCAAAAAGACGAAGGACCAGTAAAAGGAAACACACAGACACAGCGCTGACTTACAACTGAATTTTTACTTCTGCGCCATTCAGCAAGTAAACTTGAAACGAGATAAACATACACTCAATCGACCCGATAACACGTCATCTTCCCATCAAGCCGACACGTGGCTACACGTATTTACCCGCCTTTCTGATAAAATTTATCTCATCACCTAACCAGGGCAAGTGACGGAACACTTATGCACATGCCCGCGTCATGGTTGGCAATAAAAAAAGCTTCGTCAATCTCCCGGGCATACTTAGTTTTATGTCAGGCTACAATCTTAATTTCATTAAACATTGGAGAGCATGCACATCTGTCACAGTGGACCGCTAAGTTGCCAGACGGGGAGGAGCGTAAGGACAGAGAATGTTTCCTCGCTCGGTCATTAACACATCTGCCCGTCTGCCCACTGTACACCTTTCCACAGTGAGTGATTTTGGGGTTTAATGGCGCAGGAGCTACGTGGCCATATGCGCCAAACGATAGTAACAATCAGCATACTATGGTGAGGGTTTTTCCAAAGCGCTACCTAGGACTTGGTAAAGCTATATTTGGTATAAAATGCCAATGCTAGTAAGAAAGTATATTTCCCTGCTAAAAGGGATTATGGGATTCTCACCCAGCAGAAGGGCCGGATGAAACGGGATATGTTGTCGAAACAACTCAGGAAAATAAACACGATGCTTGGGCTCCAGGGCGGGACAAGACCACAAGATATGTAAGATTGTAAGAGTATCACCACATTGATCACAAATAGGTGGATCTTCCCCCCAAAGCAAATACTTATGAGTAATAAAGGAATGCCCAATTCTCAGACGGCACAGCAAGGTTTCATAAAGACGACTCTTGCATGAAGAGCTTTCCCAGGCTCCAAGAACAGGCTTTGTAACGTGGAGCTTGTTTTCACACTCCCTGTCCCATTCCAACTGCCAACAACGAAAAAGTGATGACTTTACTAAAGGCTTTATATCCTGATATGGTAAACAGGAAGACGATTGGACAAGGTTTCCCACAGACCCAGCAAGCCAGTCGGCCTTCTCGTTGCCGTCTATGCCAACGTAACTAGGTACCCAACAAAATATTATGCTTTGACCGTCATGTAGAGCAGTGTTGAGTTTACTCTGAATTTGTTGTACAATCATGTTTTTAGTGTCTTTAACAGAGCAAACTGCAACAATCACACTCTGAGAATCGACAAACAGAACAGCCCTAGTTATTTTCTTATGTAGAATGTAGTCTATTGCCATTGATACTGCATAGAGTTCTGCGGTAAAAATGCTGGCAAACGAATTAACACTTTTCCACGGGACAACGGAATTAGATACACCTCCCCACATGCCCAGGCGATAAAACGGTTGCGGTGCTTAACTTGACATTGTGTGCCCGCGCGACCAGCTCGATTCACGGCTGCACACAGCCGCCCCAACTTAGCTGGAGCCGAAAACACAACTGGCACGTTGTACCTATAGTTGCAGCCTTCTTGACACCGTGGGACACCTTGTGCATATACGGCAAGACCACAGGTCTTACCGTTGGTTTTTGTCTTGCCTCAGTACTAGCAGTACCTCTAAACACCTCGACCAAGGATTCCACGACGCCCATGTGTATCATATGTGCAGCCGTGCAGTTCCCGGAGTGGCCGCTGCGAGAGAAATCGTAACGTTGCGGTCGCGTCTAGTTCGGTTATCGAGTACGGATCAGAGCAACTTTTCCAAAGCATTCACCTATGGCAGTTTCCCAACTGAGTTGTTCTAGTAACGTTGCTGTTATCATAGATGGAGTACTATGACGTCGATTTCGTCGCGTCTGCTCGCGCACGCCGGCGGCTGCTGCTCGTGGAAAGATCGCACACCACTTATTATGGACACTGAAATGTATGTCTCAGCATCCCTTTAAAGTTTCCTATTGTCCCTAGAAAGGGGATTTTAAGTCACGTGACTTGGAGAGCAGGGGCGCCGAGGGAAAAAACAGTAACTACAAGCAAAATGTCCGCGACGTTGATGTAGGGTTATGATGCTGGTGAACATTTATTTCCATCCGTGTTTTATATTAATGACGCAACATCAACCTATTAGCACGTCAAGCAAAGCGGGAGTTCAGAAGGACTATACTGCACAAACTGACGGCGCACTTCGCGGACCCATCACTCTCCAGTAGTCTGGGATTCAAGACATACGACGGTCCATGAGCCTTCCAAGTGTTGTTATGGCGAGCAAAAAAAATGATTGGAGAACAAATATATTTATTCTAATACTCTTTGTTTTGTGCGCTATGCACATCAACCCATGAGCCGCGATTATTTGTGGCGAAAGGTAGTTATCATCGATAACGTCTTCGTTCGGTGCGCACAGCTGGTGTATTTTCCTGTTTCGTGTATATTCTAAGAAAAAAGGGTATATCCTTACACACCTTGTCACATATAATACACCCCAAGACTTCAGTTCGACGTACAGAGCACTCATCTTGATCCGACGGTACAAACTTTAACGAGCGGCTTGATTGCCGAGCTGCATGTACAACTTAATAAAATTGCTAATGTACATGTGACTGACTGTAAAAAAGTAATCCGCGTTTTGTTAGCCCTACTGCAAAACCACTGTCTTCTTTTTTTTGAGTTTTTGATACGTACTTTAGTGGTTTAATATGTTATAAACCATCGTCATCAAGCCTCTCGTAAATATTGGGGCCGCCAGATAGGCCTCAGTACGTTGTACAACGAACTCAAGTTTTGGGGTGTCTTATATGTGACAAAAGGTGTAATAGATACACATTTTTTTTTTTTAGAGTGTGGGCTGCTCGTCGCATCCTGCGGGATTTGCACCCTGAGTGTTCTGCCGGAGAGAAATGATTTCACGTATGAAGTAAACGTCCGCTGACTCCAAGCTGTTTGAGACGTGCAGTGATGACGTCATGAGTAACGGAGTCAAACGCGCGACATATGTCTAAAACTACGCAGTGTGCGATATGGCCTTTTGTTTTTGCCTCGTTCTGGCCCATTCACACGACTAACATCCGATAATGCCGAACATTATCCTCTGAGAAGAAATCTGGAACATAATCATTATCGCAACTAAATACCGATTTAAAGTAGTCGTTAAAGCAGTTAGTAAGTCACTGCTGGTTCACTAACACATTCACCCTGAATAATAACACTTTACGATCCATTACACTTTGGAAAGATAGACATCCAGAGTTTTGCAGGATTTGATATCTTACATTGAAACAGAGTTACGATAAAATACTTGGTTTTAGGTGCTAACAACTTTTCCTTCTAAGTCGTCTGTAAACCCTCAAACAAAACATCATCAGTCGAGGCTACATTGCGTTTCGTAGAACGTTTCCTTTATGTTTTCCGCATCAACTGTAAGACCTCTCGTAATCCAGGGGAGCGAAGGATTTTGTTTTCTTATTTGTAACATGTACAAAATTGTTAATACATGTATCTACAAGAAAGTTGAAATGACTAAGCAGCGCATCGACATCTGCGTATATACTCATTAGCACAAAGGTTATCGAAACAAAAACTAAATTCATAAATTAAAGCTACACCTCAGCCCTGTTGAAATCGAAGACCGTAACGATTTCATGGTTTATATGATTGAAACTAAGTTCGAGGCTAACTAAAACTGCCTCGTGATCGGAAATTGCCTTCAATCACTTGGCTATTGTAACCTAGGCTCGTAATGTTGTGACTAAGAAAAACAGAGACCAATACGATATTAACCTTTTTTTTCTCGTGTGATGCATATTTTTGCTGAAATGCATTTAACTCATGTTTTGATAAACACCTAGTCCAACACCTTGCTTCGTTTACGCTATCGCTTTCAGTGGATGACAGCTGCCTTCCGGATACGGGCATGACTCCGAGCATGGACACTGGCGACTGCCTCAACATGACGGAAATCCCGAAAGAGGGACTGCCCTTAAAACCGGCGCCCGCGAATGAGCTCCAAGAGTATGTCACCAGCGGATAGGCGCAGGACAAACCCAGGGACAAATACTCAAATTTCGAGAATTCGAGAAAAAAAAACAAAAGAAACAGAAAAAACAAAAAAATCTCGCAGCTTTCTAGATGTGCATTTCTTGGACCTGCTTTTGCGAAGAAAATAACATTTTGCAGAGGCAGATGCTAGCCTGCCTTGCGTTTGGTAGCCCATGCTGTTGCGTTTTCTTCAACGCAACGCTTGACCCATCATTTTGTTTTTGTGCCACTGAGCGCACGTGCAGAGCGAGATCCCCTCTTCCCATCATCAAGCTCGTCACTCTCGGCAGAAAATAAAACCGAGTGTTTATATAGTTCAAATGGCATTCATCATCCCTGATACCTTTGCAGAAACAATACTCATCCTGCGACCTTGAGCTGACCTTTCTTGAGGCACGTGACACCGCCCAGAATTTCCAGTAGAGGCCAACATACATCTGTCGTCATGCACGCACATGCGATTCCTCTTTACCATGATGAATACAACAGCCCCCGTCCACCCTTCCCCAAATACAAAGTTTTAGTAAACGCTCTATGTTTCCAGTTGCTCCTGATCTCTTACTTGCTAGAAGAAAAAAAAAACATTGTTACCGCAATTTCTGTGCATATCGTCGTTCGAAATGCGAGAGAATTTTGCACCGTTTTCTATTGCATTGCCGTGGGACAGATCCTAGCTGAGCTGAGGCTCGTTTTCGCGCCGTTGCCTACACCATGATCCCGTGAAGTAAGGCCGCTGAATCGGACCATGCAAAGTTCTGTAGGACCTATCCTCCGTTCAGCCCTAAGTTGAGAGGAGCTACACTTTCGCCGGACTAATCAACAGCCTCCTTTCATCACCTGACCTAACTCTCCCAGCTCTCCTCGCGAGGATGTGGGCGAGAGCGTGATCACGAGGCCAAAGATCGACGTATGATTGGTCCAACACTCTCGTAGCTTCCACCGCAGTCTCAGCTTAGGGTTGAACGGAGTATACCGTTATGCTGACCAAGCTCTATTAACGTTGTCATAAGCTGGAGTAGCTAGTTGTCGGAGACCTTGGCAAAATATATATTTACTTTAGTTCCTACAGGAGCAAGAAACAACACTCACCGCTGGCAGATAACATATTGCTCGCCGACACAATTCTGCCAACACTGAAATGTCTGACTCTAGTTAAAGTGCAAAGCGAAACAAAAATTATTTGAGAAAAAACAAAAACGATATAAATCGTCTCTTTTTTATTACCAGGATCACGAACTGAAAACTATATTTCAATTTAATGCGCGAAGTAGCCAGCAAATGGTTCATTCCACGACAAACGTCCCAGACGGTATACACTCGACCATTTCCAGTTTTTAAAAGAAAATTGGTGGCTTTTTTACCCGAAGTTCCTTAACCTTTTCCTAAAAAAATTTCGCTGATTTTTTTTTAATGGTGTGAGTGTTGTTTTATTATTTTTTTTTAATGGGCGTAAGAATAGGTATCTAACCATAATTGAGTAAATTTTTTTAAATAAAACACAATTCACCTTATGGAAGGTCAACGTCTTTTAGCTTGCTATGTTGCGATTATTATGCAATTTTTAATGTGAAAATATTTGTTAAAGATTGAACAAAATGCACAAAAATGAGCAAATTTCTCAATTTGTTTTTTTGAATAATTTTCCTTGTGCGTCTAGCAATTAAACCTTTTTCTATCTAAAGTCCTTTGGATGTATAAAAAATGAAAAAAAAAAGGTTTGAAGCCATACAACAAGATACTCTAACCGAAAACAAAACTATAAAGTTGTGAAAAAGTCCGTTTTGCTGACTAAATAGCCATTTATTATACCCTGAGGTGGTCCAAGTAGAAATACGAAAATAACGACTTTAGAAGAATAGTTTGTTGCCTTTCATTTCTGAAAGCTTAATCAAAAATAATTTTTTTCTAAATCGAGAGAACAAATATTCAAGTTGAGCTCCCGCGTCGCAACCTGGCATTGTTTCTTGCGCCTCTTCACCGCCCAACACGTTATCTGACACGAAAGGTGACACTAGAGCTGAGAAGCTTTGCGCACACTCAATGCATTTGCTGGTCGGGGAGTGTGATTTTCGCAGAGGGTTCTGCGCATGCGCATTCTTGACTCGCAATAGGCCTTTTCTGGAGTTTCAAAGGCACATGCGCAGCAGCAGCAGACATGAGTCCGCCATTTTTGATGACGAGGAGCGTGAAAGCAGCGGTGGTTGCACGTTTCCAAGTTCTCTGACATGCTCCAACTCTCTTCCGTTGTCGGCTGCAACGGCGACCGCAAGCGTTGTCGCGGTCCAAGTTTCTTCAGGTTTTCTTCTATAAGCCTGCACCTGACGTAGCGTGTAGCTGTGGATTCGGGCGATCCGGGAAACAATGCGGACGGCTCGTAGAGGCAGTTGCCACTTCAGGTTCATGCTTTCGTTTCTTTTTTCTTTTTTTATTGGTCGTTAATACAGTCCAGCTTCCGTGATTGAAGTTTCTGCAACACCGGAGCCTGCCCTGAGCTTGAATTTTTAGAGAGTGTTTGCTTGTTTACGTTGCGTAACGTACATCTAAAAAGTACTTGAAGTAAAGTACAAAGTAAATGAGGGTATATGTACTTCAATCAAAGTAGTACCTGCACCCGGGTGCAATGTACTTGAAGTACTATAAATATAATATATTTTGAGGTAAAGTACAAGTGCTTTCAACTACAATCTTTCATGATGCACTTTCATTCCCTATGAAGTGTTTTTTTTTAACTGGTATGCATTCCTACAGGGGTAATCGGAGGTGCATCAGTTTTATCGGAAATAGTAGTAAATATTGTATAAAGTGAAATCGTAACAGAGCAGTTGTTTCATCTCGCTGATGAGCTATCTGACACAATCTACTCATAAGGCATTTGTGTCGGTCTTATGGCCGCCATTACTTCACTCGGAGAAATGACTAGATGACATCTCGAAGTGCGCATTTTCACACGACGATACGCCATTTTTTGTTTCCAAATTCGGGGAATGTAAATTGAAGTCGGGAGTTTTAGTTTAGTATCAGAAAAAATACTTTAGTAAAGTATAGGTGCATCGCTCAGAGAATGTACTTCAAGTAAAGTACAAGTTTTCTAAACAGTAGTACTTCAAGTACCATGTACTTAGAGTACTTCCCAACACTGCTTGTTTATTATTTTTATATAAAAACGTTGGGGGAATTACTAAGGCTTCTCGAACGATTTTCCAATCTTTAAGACTAGTTTGTAAGCCTCTTGCGACGTCTTACGACCGGATGCGCTGCAGCGGAGCTGGTCCTAAGACGTCGCAAGAGGCTTAAAACCGGTCTGGTCTCTCTCGATCGTACTCGGTTGCAAGAGTGTGAACGAGCCTTTAGTACTATGTACTTAAAGTACTTCCAAACAATGGTCACATGTATGACATCTTTCTTATTGCAATAAAATTGACCTTCTCATAACTGTTAGTGAAAAAAAAATCCCGATTGTGTTTGGCATTGAGCATTCTTTGTTTAATTCACATCAAGTAGAAGAATATATTGTTTTCATAGAAATGTTCTTATTCGAAACTACTATGTTGTATTCTAAAATATTCGATTCGATGCGATTCGTTAACCTTTATTATTCTGATTCGATTCACTTCGAAAGATTTTGATATTCGCACCCTCCTACTTTTTTTTTGTAGTTCGTACCAATGACGCGGCAGAATATGCTGTCGCGTCAGCAACGGAGGCTGCCGTCAGCTCCTTTCATCCGTGTGTGCTTCTTCCCGAAAAAATCGTATTGCGTATTTGAAATGGCCCAATAGCGGGCGCCCGTGTTTTCTCCGCCGACTTCGCACGCAATTCCGCATATGCGCCTTTGAGGTGGCGGCGCGAAAGCTGGAAAATGGACATTTTCCACATACCGACGGCACCAGGCGGTGGCTGCACGAACTAAAAATTGAGGAAGTGACCTACCTGCGCTACCAATCGATAATGGGAGCTACGCTACCAGTTTCTTCGCTCTCTGAGCTGCGGCGCGTGCCCAACGCTACTTCAAAGAGGGGCATCCGTGGCGTCCACCCAAACCTCGTGTTTTTCTTTCCGTCCACTTTTTTTTGTGTGTGTAACACAATTATGCATATGCTGCAATTACGTGTTTTACTCGTTGATCCACAGCCTCCTTCCGAATTTTCTCGATTTTTTGTGCCGACTTCCGCCGCTTGGCATCGGGCGCAAGCGCGTGCGCAGAACGCTTCGGAAAAGGTCCATTGCCTCTACCGGACTCCCAGTCGCGGGCGTTCACTTTTGCACATTCGCCGTCGTCAAGCGGCGCGAGTCCGTGGACGTATCACCAGCTGCCACAAACGACAGGACAGGGTACGGCCTCACGATTACACACGCATATATAGCTCCTCTCATTTCTTGTGCCATGCACAAGTAGTTCCGCGTAAATTTATGCAGCATAGTACACGTATGCACCGGCCAAGTGTTTAGCGCAGAAAAAGCCCGGATATCGCTCTAAAGACAAGGACAAATAGAATAAGTGACGATGAAAGGTACTAAAAAACTGGGCGTTTTACTGCACCTCGTTTTTATATATTTAAACCGTACACCCTTTAAAGGGACAGTGCAGCCATATTGGGGAGGAATGTCTCTCACTTTACATAAGTTTACTGGCACTATAGTGACCAAAGAATACCCGAACGCAACGCCGACTGACCGAGAAGCTCCTTCGTCGCGGTAGATTTTGAAGGATAAAAGTTGACGTTTTCTTTCAATCTATGCTTCGCAGAACGTGATGACAAAGTTGGGGGACAACGCCAACAATGCGATCCCCAAGTGTTTTCATCAAGCTTTGCGATCCCCGCTTTGACGATATTTTAAAGAGGTACGGAGACGAAATTCCAGGGCTCATTTTCTAGCTAAAATATGTTGCATGTTGCAGCATAACCTCAAAAACACCAGTCTTTCGTTGAGAGGCACAAGAAAACTAAATTTAAAGCTAATTAAACGATCTTCCAATGTGCACCTGGTGGATTCCTGTGAAGCTTGGTTGGGAGGTAATCTAGCAACGTTAGGAATCTTGCTACGTAGGCCATGACGAAGCAAGAACCGTTACGTAGCCGCACTAAACATCCGAGCAGCGCCGCTCTTTGGAAGTACGCTCAACTGTTTAAAGCGGTCATGAAACGATTTTTCAACTTTTTCCTTCTTAGCTTTCTCCTCAACTCACAAATCGCGCATTGTACCAAACAGTTCAAGAAGACGGAAAGGAGGGACTGCCCTCTTGCTCGGACTCTCGTTTGTGTACCCGGACACCACCATTCTCCTCTAGAAGATTAGCCCGTCGCTCAAAACTCGGACAAAAATTGCTTCCCCCACCCCGTTCACCTCCAAGCTGGCAGTACTGTGGAAGCTACGTGCTCGTTGGGCCCTCCAGACTTTTGCCACGTGGTCACGCTCCCTCGCGCATACCCACCCGCAGAGAATGAGGTGAGGTGAAGGAAGGAAGGCGGATGATTGATCCGGCACGCGCATAGCTTCCACCGCACTATCAGCTTAGGAGTAAGGGAATAGTGAGTCCGGTGTCTTGTGACGTGCGTTTGGGCCGCGTGACGCGCTTTGGGTATCGCGCGTGTATCGCAGTGAAAAGGCAGAAAGCTTTCGAAGGAAAGAGATACGAAATAGTCTGCTGTGTTTTCAAATTTTCGTATCGAAAATCAGGCTTTTGACTTTCTACCTTTTTTTTTGGCCCACGAAACGATATGCTATTAGTAAAATTCTAATCTAAATTAATTTATGCCAGCCCAAAATTCGTTTCATGGCCTCTTAAGTTGAGCGCATTTCCAAATCCCTTTTCCGAATTGAATACATAGAGGGCGGTGTCGGTGCCCTCATCCTCACTTCTGTCGTTCAAGCTTATGTTCCCAAGGAAATCGTCCTGAAGCGCGTGGGTATGCGCGAGGGAGCGTAATGACGTGGCCAAAGTGTGGCAGGCCCAACGAGCACGTAGCTTCCACAGTACTGTCAGCTTAGGGGTGAACTGGGGGGGGGGAGCAATTTCTGTCCGAGTTTCGAGCGACGGGCTAATCCTCTAGGAGAGAACGGGCCACACGAACACGACGCGCACGACTGATATCACACGTAAAACGCTCGTCACCCCACGGGTACTTCGAACGGCTCGGTTGTAACGCGCTGACGCGACCATAACGCCACGAACAGCAAAGCTCACAACCACGCCATCCTTGCTACGTCACAAATGCGGGGAATCTTTTTTGTTTTTTGTTTGCGCCGGATATCCCATGACGCCTCGCGCTCTCCGTTCGCTTCTCTTCGAGCGCTTGCTCGAGTGCACCGTTGGGAACGAAAAATATAGCCAGTCGTTTAAAATACAAACGTGCAATGTTCATCTACGATTATTATCCGTTATGCTTGACCCATTTCCGAACAAAATTTGTATATTTCGATTTTCGTTTCCGTACCCCTTTAATGTGGCTAATGCAGTGCACTCTAGCATGCACTGCGTCGACGTTCCATTTGGGCTCGTAACAATCAATGCCTCGACATGCATTCGGGTAGTGGCTCGTGCCCAGTCGCCACGACGACGGGAATATCCCGATCTCACCAGCTAATTTGCGTACGCCACCGCTGCCGCCATGCATCGTGGGAGCTGTAGTCTTTCTGCACGCGCGACAACCCCACTGGAGGTCTGCGCGAGCAGAGCAGGAGGCGGCATGAGCTGTCTCGTGAACTGGCGTCTGCCTCCTATGAACTACAGTTATGGCAGCGTCACGCATGCGTGGAACGCTTGGTGAGATCGGTCTATTGCCAAACCTGATGCCGTGCACGAACTCAGCGGACGCCCTGTGTTTTTCCAACTCCAGCGCGTGGCTATGTTAAACCACGGCCGGACTGGAAGCGCACTCTCTTTCTCTTCTTACGGCCTTTGCAATCGCCCGGGAGTCAATGGCATTTTTTCTCCGTATGTAGTTCACTTGCTTGCCGCCAGAAACACAACCACCTCACCCCACTTAGGGTGCCTACATGTCTGTCTGTCTCAGGGATAAGACATCCATTGTTGCACTGAATGTTCAGCGCGTGACGCTCTCGCGCACTCGGTGCGTGACTTGGGCGCTAAATGGCGTCTCTGCATTAGCCAAAGCTACGCGCTCGAGCTGATTGACGCCGGATTGCGCGTACTTCAAAATGCATAAAAAAACGATTGGGCGTAAAACTGGCCGAGATGTCACCACTCAAGCAAAAGCGCGCGTGTGTATGAAGGCACTCTAACCCCACTTAGGGTGCCTACATGTCTGTCTGTCTCAGGGTGAAGACATCCATTGTTGCACTGAATGTTCAGCGCGTGACGCTCTCGCGCACTCGGCGCGTGACTTGGGCGCTAAAATGGCGTCTCTGCATTAGCCAAAGCTACGCGCTCGAGCTGATTGACACCGGATTGCGCGTACTTCAAAATGCATAAAAAACGATTGGGCGTAAAAATGGCTGAGATGTCACCACTCAAGCAAAAAGCGCGTGTGTATGAAGGCACTCTAACCCCACTTAGGGTGCCTACATGTCTGTCTGTCTCAGGGTGAAGACATCCATTGTTGCACTGGATGTTCAGCGCGTGACGCTCTCGCGCACTCGGTGCGTGACTTGGGCGCTATAATGGCGTCTCTGCATTACCAAAGCTACGCGTTCGAGCTGATTGACACCGGATTGCGCGTACTTCAAAATGCATAAAAAACGATTGGGCGTAAAAATGGCTGAGATGTCACCACTCAAGCAAAAGCGCGTGTGTGTATGAAGGCACTCTAACCCCACTTCACCCCACTCGGAGAGTCCCTTCGAGCTGCTTTGCGCTGGTGTTCGAGCTTCGTAGGTTGTTGTTTGGGCAACGGTTTATTGAACTCATTAGTGAGTTTGGGTGCGACGCCTGTGTTATGCTGTTGACTACGAGTAACAAAGGTGATCCTCTGTTCGTCTTATTGCAAGGCCAGGATAAAAGCGGGCTTCATTATCTACATCCTAGGTTCCTCGCACTTCTAAACAACATTGTTGCTTTTTTTTTTTTTTTTTTTTTTTTTTTAGGCTGTTAAGCATCTTTTGCGTACAAATGTCCACGAAGTTCTGCAACTACTCATTACACCTTATCTTGAAGACGCGCCAATCCCAAGTTGCCCAGGGAGCATTGACAACCGTCATTCAAAGCGCTTGGCTGGTTTAATTTGCAACAAGTTCCTCAGAATACTTCTGATTAACCATGCAAAGACGGTCACGGACAGAAACGAAAGATCAGCTGAATATGTGCACAAGCCCTCGAGGAAGCACTTTAGGCTGTAATGTGCACTGTGCAGAAAATTGTACAGACTACTACACCCTCGTGAGCAGCTGACCGACTTCATGTGCTGCCTATGAAATGATGATGCAGACCACGGCAATAGATACATTGAGCCTGCTTACATTTCGCGAGAGTGTACAAATTATTTATCATTTAAAGTTTCTCCACGTAGAAGGGGTCCGTCTCGTCCTGTTCTTGAGTTGCAACAGAAGTCCTGGAGGTAAAGACGAGTATAGTTTTTCCGCAATTGCATTCGTTGTCTCTACTCACTACTTCTTACTTCCGAATTGTTCAGAGATGTGCGTCAAATCTTCACCTTTTGGGCTCATCAGAAGTGCATTAGATAGTGACTGAGGGTCTAAACGTAAGGATCAGGTGTCAAAGGCTATAAAAATCTCGGCCGCAAGTTGCGACAGCGCTGAGATAAACTGTCAGACGCGCTCTGTGCAAACGGTAGAGGGTAGCCCAGGGGTGAGGTGACAGCGCCCCCGCGAATTTTGGCGGGAGGTGGCGATTGCCCCAGTTGCAAAGGCCGTAAGAAGAGAAAGAGAGCGCGTGCTTCCAGTCCGGCTGTGGTTAAACATTGGCGGCATTTATTCGGCTCCAGATTACGTGGCCGCTCGTTCTGCCTGCGAGTTGAGGGGGTAAACGCTGTTCGTTTTCCTCAATTATTTCCACGACTGTCATTGCTTGCAGAAGAAAACGAACGGGTGTTTCATCGGTCACGAGTGTCGAGGAACAACTCAAAGTGGTATATTTGCTAAAAGTAGAAAAACTGTTGTATCGCCCCTTTAAGATTTTTTTTTACCTCTTATATTTACTACTCGCGTTTCTTTTGTTTTTTCGTGTGCAGTAACACGTCAGTTGTTCTATAATCTCTGACTGTTTAAGAAATGCAGGACCTATTATGTTCACGCATCTTGCTTCGTAAATCCTTCCTGGAATTCTAATTGGCTAATGCCCCCACCTGATTGGCTGAGGAGCGAAAATCAGATGCTCGGGTCTAGCCAGGCTCTACGTTTCAGAAGCAGACGGCAACTATGGCTGATCAACCCTCAAGTTATAATATAATAAAAGTTTAATTTAGGACGACGAAAGCCTCGTTTATACTGTGTCCACCCTTATTCACACGAGGGAGAAATCCCGGGAATTTCTCCCCGGCACGCGAGGCCGGGGAGGCAGGAGGCACCGCTTTAGATGCTGGCCAGGAGGTCTTGTGTCCCGGCGGCCTCTTCAGCCAGTTGGACGAGGCGGAGCTGGAGCCAAGGGGGAGGGAGAATGCCAATAGACCGATCTCACCAGCTAGTTTGAGTACGCCACCACTGCCGACATGCATCGTGGGAGCTGTAGTCTTTCTGCACGCGCGACAATCCTGCTGGAGGTCTGCGCGAGCAGAGCACGAGGCGGCATAGAGCTCTCTCGTGAAATGGCGTCTGCCTCCTACGAACTACAGTTATGGCGGCGTCACGCATGCGTGGAACGCTTGGTGAGATCGGTCTATTCTGTCGGATAATAAATGTTCTTTCCTCCTCCTCCTCCTCCCCGGCACGCGCATTCCACGACGAAAACGTCAGGCTTTGCGATGTGCAAACGTCTCGCGTTTTCGTCTCGTGATGCGCGCGTGCCGGGGAGAAATCCCCGGGATTTCTCCCTCGTGTGAATACCCCGAACGGTGGGAGCTGCGTGCTCGCCGGACCAAGCAATCGCCTCCTTTTCGTCACGTGACCCCGCTCTCTGCGCGTAGATATTAGCGGGATCAGTGAGGCGAAAGTTGGGCGCTTAACTGGTCCTTCGAGCACGTGGCTTCCACCGTACTGCTGGATTAAGGGGTGGTATTTACGCGGGGGAGACATCCTTCCCTCTGCCTCCCCTTATGCTCATCACGAGATAAGAACGTCACGTCTTTGCGCGGAGGCACGCTGGTGTAGACATCCCAGGGAGATCGGGGAGCTTTTGTTCTGGCTGCACAAACAGTCCCTGCGGGTGAGCTTTTCGGAATTGGCGGTATTTAGTTCACGTGTCTGGCAACTTTACAGATCTTGCTCAGCGGGGATAACGGTGCTGGCATAAGGATCGCCTATGTTGTTGTGGCTTGCGCTGTTGCGCATGTCGCCCAAAGTACCCCAGGGAGACTTCGGTATCTATTAATGTCGTGCTAGCCGGTTCTTCTAAAACTGGTTTTGGATTCCACCTTCTTTGTGTTGCATCCACCCATTAAAGAATCATCCTTTGTGGCAGGAAGCAATTCGTCGTCTCCAGAATCCAACAGCGCTGCTGTCATAACCGTGTATGGCCGTTCCATGTATGCCTCAGTTTTTTTACGCTCGGTAGCGCGCAAAGAACCTTGTTGTTATGTGTGCGACCGCTAAATGCGTCTGATAACACTGACAACCCTCTTGGCTCCGCCACCGTCGTGTAAACGCTAGGGTCGGGGAGAGAGCACCGCTGGTTCCGCCGATTGCTGACGTCACGCACATCCCTCCCCGAGGGAGCTCCACCGTATGAACTCCCCTTTAGGGCGAACGGTGTATGTAGGAAGCAGATCCTGTTGTGGTA